>JAQSUU010000029.1:1800000-2087865 GCA_038087645.1 Saccharum hybrid cultivar R570 | reverse complement strand
ACGTGTCGCGCCTCCCGGTGAAAGCACATACTACAGCCGGGTAACCTAGGAGAAGCGTTGAGGGAAGAGACGAGTCTATCTAGATGAGAAAAGGCCAAAAAGGAAGCGTAAAACGAAAGGCCTCCGCGTCAAGATTCTACTGCTGATACTGAGATATACTACTCCACTCCCCGTACTGAGTGAGGGCAAAGCGAAAGGGGGATACGTACGACGACCCCGGGTTCCAGCCGCCTTTGCGCCGGAGAGACGGGGCGTTCCGTGGACAAAATCTAGCTAGCGCGATTCCTACGTCTACGTGTTCGCTCGCTCGCTCGCGCACGTGTGCGCGTGGACTTCGGATCCTGAAGAGGCAGTCTTGGATTCGCAACGTAGCCAGCCGCACTGGCCACTCCCCATGGTTCGAGGGAACTTTCTAAAGTGGCATTGGATTCGGCGGCTGCGGCTGCGACTACGGCCTACGGGTAACCAGCACAACCACGACTATGAGCGTGTGCGTGTGCTCGCGCGGCTTCTCTCGGCCTTGAGCCGGCTGCCTAGCGATAGTGGTGTCATGCTACTAGTAGATCGTCATGATGTCAAACCCACAAACCGCTGTTGCAGCTCGCAATCAGACTTGAGACTAGCCAAGTGCGAAGTCAACAATGAACGGAGTCGTGCTCTTGCTGTCGACAGCGATCCCACCCCCCTAACGACACCTCACGTCCCCATCCTTCTCCCGAGTTTCCTCCCTGTGCCATGCATGACGACGAGCAACATTTGCCGGCACTCTCTGCGCGCCGGCAGCTGACGAGAAGTCCCCTCTCCGCAACAAAACAAAAATGTCTGCGCCGCACGAAGCCCTATCCCTGCAGGCTGCAGTGGTTTCAGTTTCAGCCTTGCCACACGGGCATTCATGGCTACCTACCGTCGTCCTCGGCGCCTCCCTCCAGGACAAGCGCGGGTTAGGCCTGGTTTAGATTGCAGAATTGGCTCCTAAATTCCTCTATGTAAAAAGAAAATTTCCATCACATCAAAATGCCGGCGCATACATGGAGTATTAAATGTAAATGAAATCAAAAACTAATTACATAATTTTGTTGTACTTTGCGAGACGAACGTTTTGAGCATAATTAGTTAATATTTGGACAATTTTTACCAAATATAAACAAAATGCTACAGCGCGCTACCGGGTTACACAATGGGCAACTAAACATGGCCTTAATGCGGGATCGGAGTGAATGCACCGCCACGCATCTCTCCGCTCTGCCGTCTGCGGCCGCGTCGCGCACGCCGAGGCGAGGCAGCCCTCGGTTTCACGGGCTGACGGCGTCGGCGTCGGCATAGGATGATAGGAGTAATGGGAGAGCAGGAATATACGCAGCCACGAGCGCACGAGCGCAGTGGCATGGCATGGTCGCATGGACGTACAGTAGCCTTTTTTTTTCGCTTTTGCTTGGCCTTCTTGGATCCGAGTAGGTACGTGTTTGTACACGCCAAATTATTGCTCCGAGCTCCGACTCCAAATGCACATTTAAGTGAGCCCTGGCAACGAGAGAATCGATCAATCCGGCAGCTCAGTTATCTGTCCTTTATGATTACGGCTCAATTATCTGAGCGAAGAATATGCTAATCCCATGCTGCTCTCATGCTCGGCAAGCATCAGGATTACCGGCCACCTGGGAGCAAGCATTCAGGATTAACGGCCTTAACCCGTGAGAAGAATTCTTCCATTTTTCACGAGGAACGGTACACCACAGGCCATCTTCGCCTGCAGCAACGTCGACAACACCTTGTCGTCACCTTAGTACATCCTTCCCTACCAGGCTAACCCTACCCTCTAGTACGCTGCACTCCTTCGGTGACTACTCTCTGACTGTAATTTCACTACGTCAGGATCCTCCACGACGGTTTGGTTCTTATGAACTGCATGGAAGAAAGAAGGCTACTGCAAGTCAGGCAGGCTGATCTTAAGCCCAGACGAGAGACCCAAAAGGGTCCAAATTCCGGAAGGGGCTCACGTTGTCTCCTTGACGAGCGGCTTCACCTTGCGCCTGTGCCCGAAGCTGTTCACCAGGTCCTTGCGCGCGCAGACGGGGAACAGGTGCACGCCGGGCGGCCTCAGGCGCCTCAGCACGTAGGGAAAGCTCAGCTGATCCCGGGACGTGAACCTGACCACCTCGTTGAACCAGGTGCACACGAAGAGGTTGGTCAGCGGGGCGTGATCCTTCACGATCACTGAAGCTTCTGCCAGAGCTGTAAAACGCAAAAAGATATTGGATGGATCATTGCTATTAACAGGTCGTTGAGGACCACTACTGGAAAAAAAGGATATGCATGATCTGAAATCCTCAATTCTGAAGCGAAGCATTATGTTGGTTTCGCTTTTGCAGTGGTTCCCATTCTACCAAGACCACAGTGGGGCGAATGGGCCATGGGGCTGGAATGCGTGTGAGGCCCCCTCTACTCTGTATCACTGGTTCAGGGGCAGAAAAGGAGCTTTGCTTTTATGCTAAACGCATGCAACTGGCCCAACTTCATTACTTGCGCCTTTTGCACAACTACAGCTAAGCAGTTGTACTACACGTTTGTTTCATGAACACCAAGCATGGTCGCCCACAGTACTGGATGTTATTCTATTTATTACTAAAGTGCTTTTAAGATTCGGCATCCCAAGTTCCTGCCGACAGGTGTAAACTGTTAATGCTACCATGGTTCTTACAGGGACTACTGATATAAAAGCAAAAAATTGATGAAATCAGGTTCTGAGTAATGCTTCACAAAAAACAGACAAGAAGTAATGTCGACATGTAAACCAGGGAGCCAAACAAGTCAAGAGACATAACACATACGAAGATATGCGAGAGCGCAAAGTAAAAGGAGACAAAAAAAAGTTTCAGATGCAAACAACGGTATGCATGTTGAGATCAGAAATGAACCTTTCTTTCCATTGAATCTTTTCTCATCAGGGATGCCATCTTGTCGGTACTGATCCAACTGCACTTCAACTTCTTCTGGAGTTGCTTTGTGTTTCTTAATAATTGCTTTTGCCTCGTCGTACAGGCTACTCCGAGCTCCATGTTCAGATAACGCTAAAGAAGAGTTTGAACGCCACAGAAGTGCTTCAAGGACTCCCAAAGGGTCTCTCCGGAACTGAGATTTTGAATCCACCCAAATTGAGTACCGCGCCATGGGGAAAAGGCGATGGCTTATCAGCTGAAGAGGAACATTCACCAAAAATGGAGTCAGTTATTAAAAATCAGTAATCTACACTGCGATAGAATGCAGCAGTATAGAAACACTGATACTAATATGTGTGCTGATGTTCTCTTGTTCAGGAATACCAGAGGACAAAGACCAAAAACAGAACATCAGTACACTGCACTGTTTTTCTTTACACCAAAAGACACAATAAAAATTTCCAATTTCTACCTTGGGAATTTTCCCGTTCAATCGTTGATCTGAGAAAGGAAGATTGCTGACAAGAATGATACGCCATAGGCCAATAATGAGGTCTTCACCGATCTTGTGCCCTTCCTCCTCTTGAGCAGCACGAGTGACTTCATCCCAGAAAGCTACATAGCAAACCTAGAAAAAAATCACAAGCATCTGTCAACAAACAGGAAAAAAGCTGAAGATAATAACCTCCAACACAAGAGTGACAAAAGACCTTTCTGATGGAGTTGTCGGTCATTCCTATAGGCTGGTGAAGGTCGTCACCTCCACCAAATGCACAAGTTGCAACAACTACTTCACAGGATCTCATGTATTCTTTGTCAACATCAGAAACTCTGAACCCTTCATTTTCATTATAGAAGCCACAGTGCACTGTCACACTTTTCTTCATCTATAACATTCAGTCACAATACCATAGGAGTGGCATGTATTAAACCATTATAATTAAGATTTTTTTCTCGAACCACACAGGAGAGCTGCGCGTTATTTCATTAAGGTAGAAAAAATGTACACGAGTCCAAAAGGACCCAAACTCGAGTACAAGAACACCACTCACACCAACACCCCAGAAAACAAGCTACAGGCGCGCCACAGGCTACTAGAAAAAAACGACAGCGACTACAGGCCTAAAAACCAATAGCCAGCAACCTGGGCATGAGCTCCAGAAGCTTTGAAGCCCCTGCAGAACACCAGAGCTCATTGTAGACAATGCGATATCTACTTGGTGTGAGTGGTAGACAATGCGATATCTACTTGGTGGGTAGTTGCCAAATGGGAATAGGGAGATACTCCATCCGTTCCAAATTATAAGACGTTTTGGAATTTCTAGATTCATAGCTTTTGCTACATATCTAGATATATGTTATGTCTAGATACATAGTTAAAGCTATGAATTTAGAAATACCAAAACGTCTTATAATTTGGTACGGAGGAAGTATGTACCACCTGATATCTAAAGGTTGTAAAATGGAACCAATTGCATATCAGGGTTTCATTGCAACTAAAACAGCTTGAAGTTTCTGAGTAACTAGAACATCTGAGGCTACTCATTGAAATTTAAATGCTAAAAAAGTTAACCTTGAAGCTTTCTTCTCGTTCAGTGAGTGTCTGGTATCCTGTGAACGAGTTAAACCGTGAACTCTCTGTATGTGATGGTGTATCATTGTCGATATCAGGCAGACTTGATCTGTACACAACTTCCTTGATTGACAAATTTGTTTCAGGAATTTCTGGAAGCTCCAGATTTTGAAGCTTCTCAGGATCAAGAAACTTCAGGCATGCTGTAAACGCAACAATGCTTTAATTATAAGCAGAGTAACAGTACATGTCTTAGTTGTTGTATCGTGAGATTCTACAAGTGCAAAGAAGGAAAGCAAGAGAAAAGGAAAGGAAACTTTGCTATAACCATAGGAAACCAGAACGATCAGTAAGGCCGTGTTTGGCCGGGCTCCGTCCGCAGTGCTCCGACGCGAGAGCCGGAGCCGGAGCGGCGAAGCCACAAATCGAGGCTCCGCATCCGTACGCACGAAAGGGCTCCGGCTCCTCTGGAGCACGGGCAGAAGCGGCTCCTCCTGCCGGCGCGTTTGGTGCGGCTCCTCCGCCGGAGCTGCCGTGGAGCCGGAGCTGGAGCCCGGCCAAACACGGCCTAAATATGTGAGCTAAAAGCACTAAACAAGTAGAACAGTTTAGCTTCAGTTTTTGCTTGTCCAGATCGGAATTCGGAATAGTACAGTATTGTAAATCCCTCTCCAGACTACTTTAGCCAATCCGTATTATTAACAGCTGTTCTAGGTTTTACACATAACCCGAAGAGGAAACAAATCTGAGATTGTTTGTGCGGTTGTGCCCAAATCTTCACTGTAGCAATATTACATTTACAGATTGCAGGTGCATATTACGCGATAAAGACTAGGAGTAACAACAAATCAGATAGTATGAAGCACACCACCAAGAATAAAGAGAATACCTCAACATATATAAAACTAACAATGGAACTAAGCAGGTCTACATTTGTATCTTAATAAAAAAATCACTTTACTGTAAACAGACAACTGAACGAACTGGGCACAGCATTATAATACAGTCACACTACGCATTCCCGAATTAAAATTACCAAACAAATAATTATACTAAGACGCGGTTCTATCGACAGGAATTATAAGGGTATAAGGATCGATTGTGGGCCTACACTTCCTGGCGCCATCAGCGGCGCGGGCGTTGCGGGAGAGGCGACTGATGTCCGCGAAGGACGGCGGAGGCAGTGTGGAGGAGCGGGAAGGCGTGAGGCGGTAGGACTCGTAGAGGAGGAGGGATACGGCGAGCGCGGCGAGGAGGAGCGGCACGCCCAGCCGCGCGACGCGGAAGAGGATGCGGCGGCGGCGGGCCGAAGCGGAGACGGGGCCGCGGGAGCGCTTGCGGCGGACGCGGACGCGCACCTTACCGGTGGCCTCGTCGTCGTCGGAGACGGAGATGGAGATGCCTTGGATCAGCGACGACGACGACGGCATGGCCGGAGCCCAGAGCTGGGGGAGTAGGCAGTGGGCATGGACCACGGAGGGGGAGGGCCGGTTGCCTTCAGTGGCGTCCAAGGTGCTTTGGGTTGGGTTGGGCCGTGCCATTCCGGATGGTATGCTTTGGCCCGCTCGGTGTTTTTCTGTGTGTGTTTTTTTTGGTCTGTTGACACTATTATGCCCAAATCATGTGTCTTTTTTTGTGTGTTTTATTTTGTATAAGTAAAATCAGGAGTGCTAAAAACGAGCAGATCATGATTCACCGGCTTCCATTCTTCATCTAAAAAATCCTGCCATTCTCATGGGAGAAAGTTTATACAGCTAAATGGGACACTATTTTTCATACTAAAGTAAAGAATGTTAAGACCTGGTGCTTTGTGCAGAATATACTTGACCAACAAAGTTGGAGAGCAACCTCAAGAAATTTGCTTCAGGAAAAGAATACTACAGATATATCGCGTCCATTACAGAATTTGCACAGCAGTTGACAGAAGAAAAAAAAAAAGACCTCTGGAAGTGGCAATACAACTGCAACAAGTGAACATCCTCAACGCTTTGAGAACTGGGGCCGCTTGCGTGCCTTCTTGAGACCAGCCTTCTTCCTTTCAACAATACGGGTGTCCCTAGTCAGCAAACCTTCTGACTTCAGAGGAACCCTGTTGGCATTGCTGATCTTCACCAACGCACGGGCAACGCCAAGGCAAATTGCCTGGGCCTGGCCTGAGAGACCACCCCCATGTACTTTCACAAAGACATCATAGTTGTTCTCAAACCCTAGAGTCATCAAGGGTACCTTGCAGAACTCCATCCACATTGGATTTCCCTGCAGGTACTCCTGCATATTTCAAAAAAAAAATCAGTAAGCACAATTGATCAAATAAACATCTTCAACTAGATCAGTTGACTTGATTGAAGTTGCGCTTTCAGTTCACATTAATAGGTCTGTTGTGTTGTACACTTGTGCAAACCAGCCTGATGAGAAAGTCGCTGGAAATGAACCTCTGGGCCAGTGGTATTTAATCCTTCAGGAATTTAGGAAGTTTATAAACTGACACCACAGTTTGCATTATCTATCAAATTGCAGATAATATCATGACTGCAATGCAACTGATTTCTGAAACAGAAAAAAAACAGTTCTGGGCACTCCCAATCCCTCCAGTCCTTCGTGGAAAGGATCAGATATCAGATAGGCAGCACTGAATTTGCACAAAATTTGTGTCTACAGTTCAGACCATGCAGACTGGAATACTTTTCTTCCTCAAGCAACTGAAAAATGGAATTCAAACACTTTCAACAAAGACCAGTGCCTGCACCTCGCAGGCACACTAGAAATAACAACCACACACACCAGCAGGCCAAATGACAGCTGCCTCAGTGCCTCCTGCCTTTTTTTTATAACAAGCAAATTTTTATTTACAACATCGAGCTGTAAGAAGGGAGAAGCACTCCCATTGTACAGAGGACAGTACAACCCGGAGGGGGCACATTGATACATGCTCAGAACGAGAATATGAGATTACAGGGTTCTGAGAAGCAGAACCATTGTCTATAGAAGCCTTTCTCGCTAGCATATGAGATGTGCCTCCTGCCTTTGAAGTAGACAAAACCAACAAAAAGATAATGCAAACAGCCGCATAGCTGCTGCCAAGATAGATTTTATATCTAAACTTTGCAAGGTAAAAAACACTAACCATGTAAAATAATCCAAAATTTGAAGTAAAACTACAAATATGCAAACCATTTTGTTTGTAAAAGTTTACTTCAGCTTGCCAGTTATTTCTTTTTTAGCTGGAAGCTTTCCATTTGATGTTATCACCATTTCGTTTTCATACTTCTTCCACATTTCTTTCAGAAGTCTTACTGCCAGGCATCCAAGCTTAAGGGTCTTTGTTCTCACTACTATTAGTAGTACGTGATAAGCACATTGGCAGATATCGGTAACAATAGTTTGTGCCTACGATTTTGGCCACAACGGTTTAGTTAGTCTCCTGAAATTCTAAGCTGTTAGCCAATTGCAGATTTGCAGGGATACTACTACAGATTGCAATGCGACCCAAACAACACAATGGAGCTGCATCAGTGTAATCAGTGCGCGCGTTTCTCGGATTGGGTCGCTGGGACAGGCACCTTAGCATCGCGGAAGTTGATGAAGACCTTGCCGGTGCCCTCCTGGAGCACGACGCGGGCGATGGCCGTCTTGCGGCGGCCCGTGGCGGTGATCCGCTGCGCCGCGAACCCGCCCGGCAGCCGCTGCTTCACATACTTCCGCAGCGCGATTCCTGACAGCGCATCCTCCTCCGCCTCCTCCTCGACGGCCACCACCTCCTCCGCGGGCAGGTCCGCCTCGGACGGCTCGGCGGCCTCGGCCGCGGAGGCGCGGAGCGCGAGGCTGACGGCGCAGCGGGAGGTGGAGCACAGGCGCAGGAGCGGGGCCGGGTGGGGCTTGGAGGTGGAGGTCGATGGTAGGGAGAGGTGGAAGAGGGCGGCGGCGAGGGAGGAGACGGAGAGCGCCATGCTTCGGCGTGCGCTGATGGGCGAGCGGGCGCTGTGGATAGGAAGCGTCGCGGCGAAGGGGATAAGCTAACGCTGCGCTCTGCAGGTGGCAGCACACGGCGGGTCTCCGCCGTTGGACCAGAAGCCAAGGGTCGAGATTAGCAAGGGATCCTAACTTCTCGTTTCCAAGGACACTGTGCCATTAACTTTGTCTAAGTTCAACATTATTATCGACCAACCATTTTAAAAGATCCGTATAGTTTCACAACATATGAATTATATATTATAAAAGTATTTTGTATAGTAAATCTAAAAACATAAATCTAATAGCATGAACCTATATGTTGAAATCAATGGTCAAAGATATAAAATGTTTGGCTTAGGACAAATCTAATGCAACATGTAATAAAAACATAATACTAGGGAAATCCATTATATTTTGCGGTTTATTTATCCAAATTCATGGTAGATCATCGGTGTCTTTTAGATCCTCTGCCTAAGAGCCTGTTTGGTATGGCTCCGACTTTGCCTCCGGTAGCAGTTTCTGTGGAGGAGCTCGATCAACCATACTAAACATTTCCTAGAAGAAGTTATTTTTCTAGTGATGAGTAGAGGAGCCAGAGTCGTTTTGGTTGATGAGCCAGAGTTGTAAAAGTGGCTCCCCTCAAGCGCTCCGGTTCTTTTGAAGAAGCACTACAGGAGGAGCAATATCAAACATGCTCAAACTTCGTGATGAACCCAATTCTCAGTAATCTCATAGGGACTTCATAATAGTCTATTTATTTTTATAAAAACATTGGAAATATAAAACCTCTCGTATTTCAAAGAGAACCTTAGCCCATGAAAGACATGGCAAGTGCAACATTGTAAAAAAAACATCATTAGCTTGTACTAGTGTTTCGGGCTACTTGGGACAGGGCGCGTTAGGGGAACAGGGTACGTAGAGGAGAGCGACGTCCGGATTTTGTTCCATTCAACTCCATTCCATTCTGGGGGAGGGGGCTTTGGGATCTGATTCTGCGTAGGTGGGGGCGGTTTGGGAAGGGGAGCGGCGTCCGGACAAAGCGCTTGTGTTGGACGTTCGGGCGCTAGGATGCATGTTCTTTATATCTTATCTATCTCCACGTAACGATGAACTGAAACTTATATTTTTTAGGGGAACTTGATTACATGCTCCATTATTATATATTTTTAAAGAGTAACTAAATAGTGAGTATTCTCTATTTGGCACTAACACGAGAGCTGCATGCAAACACCCCTCGAGTGTGCCCTACTTTGGCATTATTATCTCCTCCCCTCCATATCGCCTCTCTCAAGTTCTTGTAAGACTACCCGTAGTGAGTACTCTAAAACGATACTCTAAAGCTTTAGAGTATGAATATAGAGTAAAAACTGCTGCACTGAGTACTCTAAAACGATACTCTATCCTTTATCTTACTCTATATTTAGAGTGATACAGTGCTTACTCTATAGTGAGCAGTGGCGGGCCCCACTAGCTAAACAAAGAAAAAAAAATGCTATAACTCACAAACCAAAAATCCAAATTAAATTTCGATTGCACCATTAAATTCGTCTCAATAAATCTTTCAAAACTAGATCATATGGATATATTTAGATAAAGTGACAAGTGAGTCTCACAGTGGATAGAGTGGATAAAGGATGATATAGAGGATGGATGAGTACGGAAGAATTGAGTATAGTGTATAGATGAGAGAATCTTACTGAACTACGCCATATTTGACTCCAGCCTAGAGCCTCCGTGCCTCAGGACCACTGAGGCTCTGTTCAGTTCCAAAAAATTTTGCAGAATTTTTTAAGATTCTCCGTCACATCGAATCTTTGACACATGCATGAAACATTAAATATAGATAAAAAATAAAATTAATTACACAGTTTAGACAAAATGGACGAGACGAATCTTTTAAGCCTAATTAGACTATGATTGGACACTAATTATCAAATAACAACAAAAATCGCTACAGTGTTATTTTGCCAAATTTTTTGGAACTGAACCAGCCCTAACTCGGCTCCTGCAGTGCCAGTCGACAACCACCAATGCGGATCGGTTGGGAGTTGACGCCGCCACTTCCCATCAGCACCACCCGCAAGCACGTGAAACTCTCCTTTAATCCGGCAGCACCACTGCACCAGGTAACTCGGCCGTGAAACCCTCCTAAAACCTGATCAACTATGTTCTTTCCCTTTTTTTAATTTGATTTATTTTGATAATAAATATTTTTCAAAATCTAGGAGATCTCAGTTTAATCCTAACCCGAGAGATCTCTTGATTTAGATTTTAGGACTTTCAATTTTCTTGTTGAAACTTAGCCGTTTACCCCCTCTAGTAGCATCCAGTTTTTGCAATCCAATATGCAAACACTAATCCGCTATCTATTAGCTCGAGTGCAAACAATGGGCTAAGGATATATTTGGTAGATAATTCGGAGATCATGACTGCTGCAAAACCCTTTTATATTTCATTGACAATATCTTTGAATGATTGGTGGGGATTCTGTTTTTAAGCAAGTAAAGGATCTAGGGATCCCGATCCTAGAGAAACAAGTTTGGGAAAGTTTAGGAGATGTCACATCGGGTGTCACGTGGGGTGTTTAGATATTAATCATAAAACTAATTACAAAAGCCGTGACTAATTCACGAGACGAATCTATTAAGCCTAATTAATCCATCATTAGCATATGTTTACTGTAGCACAACACTGACAAATCATGGACTAATTAGACTTAATAGATTTGCTTCGCAAATTAGTCTCAATCTGTGCAATTAGTTTATGTTTAATACTCGATGTGACAGGGACTAAACTTTAGAAGGGAAGCCAAACACCCCCTAAGAAAAACATTCAATTACATGTTTTTCCCGTCCAAATTACAATTCGTTTTGTTTTTAATACATAGTTTTTATTATTATTTAGACATAGTGTATGTCTTAATTATATAGAAAAAGATATATATATATATATATATATATATATATATATATATATATCTAAAAAAGCCAAAACAACTTATAGATTTGGAAAGAGGGAGTAATTCTCTTTTTTTGTGGTAAAACTATTTTAAAATTTAGAATCGTTCACAAACCATCGCCATGTCAGCAGCACCACACCTGTTTTTTTAAATGGAATGATGAGTTATATTAATTGATGCATCCTATGGTGTCATCGCATCATCGGTGACTAGGTCCTTTAGGGCACTCACAATGTAGACTCTATTATAAAGTCTAAAGTTATTTATTATCTCGAATATTGTAGACTTAGAGTCTAAATAAGACTTAGAGTCTTGTTTTTTCTCCCTCTTTCTTCAATAAATATGTTGCCACATCAGTAAAATACCATAAATAAGGTGTAATAAATAGTCTTAGACTCTATGATAGAGTCTTGCACTGTGAGGGGCGTACCGTCCCACAAAGGCACGGTATGTGGAGGCACTTATTACAACCGATAGAAGTAAGCTCATGAGCTACGCTAGTACAAGTTTGGGGGCAATTTTTAATACTTTTTCTTTGAAATCATATGTCGTTTTAACTTTGCCACGTATATAACTTTTTGTTGCGTACCTATAAATAGTAAAATCTATATATCTAAAAATATAAATTGCTCCCTCCAAATTTAACCTATGTCTAGATAATTCCCTAAACCAGCAATTGATTCAATTTACTTCCTCTAACAAAAAAAATCCTTTTAAGTTGTAAATTAGACCAACTGAAAATAGTTGAAGGGAGTAAGTTGAACTGAATGCTAGTTTAAGGGGTTATCCAAACATAGATTAAACTCGTGAGAAGTAATATAATTTAGACTTCCAGCTATTTAAAAAAGTGCTAAAACGACTTACTTCCTCTGTCCACGAATAAGTGACGCTTTAGCTCAGGAGTATAATTTAGAATGGAGGGAGTACAAAACATCTCAAAAATGGTAGGCACAAGTGCCTTCGATTCATTTATGAGGCCACTGGCTAGTGGCTACGCCTGTTTGCTGTGAAGGAGCAATGAGATGGAAACTATACTACACAAAAATCATCATTTAGTCATGTTGAACAAAAGAACATTTGTATATCAAGACCAAGGGCAACTTACATAAAAAAAGACCAAGGACAACAAGTTTGGGCCGTGGGCTCTTTAGGCCCAGACGTAAGTAAGGACATGAACAAAATAACACTGTATCAGAATTAGAGCATTTTCTCAAAAAAAAATCAAAATCAGAGCAAAGACAACGAAAATATCAAGACCAAGGGCAACTTACATAAAAAAAGACCAAGGACACCAAGTTTGGACCGTGGGCTCTTTAGGCCTAGACGTAAGTAAGGACATGAACAAAATAACACTGTATCAGAATTAGAGCATTTTCTCAAAAAAAAAAACAAAATCAGAGCAAAGACAACGAAAAAAGGTTGAGAAAAAAGATTCCATTGCCGGGATTTGAACCCGGGTCGCCTGGGTGAAAGCCAGGTATCCTAACCGGACTAGACGACAATGGATTTGTGTTTATGCTTTCAACTAATGTTATGTAATGAGGTCAGAATTGCTGTCTCATTCTCCAACGCAACCATACCTGTTGATTACACTACTCCATCCGTCCAAAAAATAATAACAATTATGGAATTCGTTTCGGTCAAAATAGCTCAAGTTGAACCAATTTTATATTTCATACGCTCCAAATTATAAGACGTTTAGATATAGTGTATATGTGCTTAGGAAAAGCTACGGATCTAAAAAAATCAAAATACATCTTTTAATTATAAAAATATAATCTATACTTAACTTAATGATATTTATTCTATATTATAAATGTCAGTAGTTTTTATATAATTTTCGCCAAGTTCAGATCATTTGATTTCTTGAAAAACGAGAATTATATAATTTTCGCCCTGCTCGCCGCCCCGTCGGCCGTCGTACCTCGTACGCGCCTGCGCCTGGCCACGCTGCCGCCTGACCCATGTGTCTCACCTTTTCTGCCGGTTCCATTTCGCACGGCCTGGGCCTGCTGACCACCTGTTTTGTGTGCCAAGGTGACGGTGAACACTGTTCGTCGTCGGCCAGCGACAGGCGGAGGTTGTAGTGTTTTAGCGTGGGCAATCCGGGGCCTCGAAGTCGTAGGGACGAAAAAGATCGGAAACGTAATTACAGCACGGAAAACGAAAACCAATGTGTCATATTTCTTTTTGGTATTTGTCAAGTAAATAAAGAAATTGCTAATTATGTATTCATAGATTTCTACTAAAATAATCTCTTCAGATTTCATGGCTGGGTTCAGCGTGAAGATTCACCCTGCATTTCTTCCCCTTCGCCTCTGATGATCTTCATCAACGATGGCAGTGCAGCGAGGCGAGGCAAGCGATCCAGAATTCGAGACGATGAGACTTTGGTGGCAGAAGGGACGTCGCCAAGGCTGGAGGTGGAGGAGGCGAAAGGGACGAGGCTCGGGACAAACATCGCTGGAAGGGGCTGTTTGGATACTATCCTGGACACAGACTGCCTGGCCTGGATGCTTCCTGGATGCTGCCTGTACCGCGTTTGCTTGCAGCCCTGTATCCTTGCCGCATTCCAGGCACACAAAAACGATCGCCTGGCCGCAGGCAACGTTGCCTGCTAAGGCCAGTC
Organism: Saccharum hybrid cultivar R570; assembly: GCA_038087645.1. Classification (NCBI taxonomy): domain Eukaryota; kingdom Viridiplantae; phylum Streptophyta; class Magnoliopsida; order Poales; family Poaceae; genus Saccharum; species Saccharum hybrid cultivar. The sequence continues at coordinate 2,073,817 of JAQSUU010000029.1, read as the reverse complement.
TCAGTGGAGATTTCATGTCACTATTTTTAATACATCCAGATTTTGAAAACAGTGCAGAAGAGTTTTATCCCCATGAAACTCTCTCTACTCCCATAAAACTCTTATCATCTCTCTTCATTAATATGGTGCCACATCAGCATAATTAATGCCCACAAAACTCTAATGAAACCTCTTTGAGACTGGCCTTAGATTCCTTCACAGTTAACGAAGATCAAATTGCCAGGCAGGTATTTCAAACCAAACAACGTATCTGTGATATAGCCTGAGCAGGCAAACCATGATGACTCAACATGCAACATCTAGGCAGTCATTTTTCTCAGGCAACAGCTCCAGGGTTCCATCCAAACTAGCCCAAAGTGCAGCAGGGGATGGAGGGTCACGACGCACTTGCAAGAGTGCGTGTGGGTGGGGGGCAACAACCCCCAGGGGGCATGTATGGAAAGAAAGAGAAGAATATTTGACATGTAGAATTGTATCCAACAATGAAAAAATCGACAATTTCTTGGGAAGAAATCGGTTGTTAGATAAATAGCAAATTTCATAAATAACTAAAATAATTGTCATGAGTCAATCGAATATGAAGACTTTTTATCTTTTGGTAAAGTAAAAGGTGGTAGAAAAATATTATCAAATCGTACAAGAACTTTCCGTAGTCGTGGAAGGGTATGGATAGAGAGGTGGACGCATCACAAAAAGTTAAAGAGAGGTTCCTCCTCCTTTCTCTTCTCTTAGTGTGTGTTTGGTGTGGGCACACGATGGGATAGGATGCATCCAACCTGTTTTTATGAATCAGATGGTCCTTGCTATCTATTTGGTTGAGAGAATGTAATTGTCCGGGTTTCAATTTAATAGGAGGGACCAAGAGAAATGAGATGGTTGGAGTTTTAACACTGTCATCCATAGTCTATGGGCCCCACGTGTCAACAGTGGACTCCACTCGGCCAACCTTATCTTCTTCCCCTTCCCTAGGCCTGCATGCACCATGGTTGCTCGCCCGGCGTACCACTGCCACACGCGCCGCTGCTTGGCCAGTCGCTGCACGCCCGCCACCCGAAGCTCGAGGACGGACGCCGAGCCGCCGTGGTATCGGAGCCGAGTTGCTCCTAGTTTAGGCTTTACCGCCTAGAGCAAGATGTCTAACGGGGAAGGACCACCTCCCACCTTTGAGGGGGATGATTTTCCATATTAGAAAATCCGTATGGAGGCGTACCTCGAAGCCATAGATGTTGGGTGTCTTAGAGCCGCAACCCAAGGGCTTTCCGCTATCAAGGATCCCGCCAACCCAATTGGCGACGAGGAGAAGTACGACCGGTGGAATGCAAAGGCCAAAAATGCACTCTACCGGGGCTTAGGCAAGGATATCTTCAATCGTGTGCGTAATGCAAAGAACACTCATGAATTGTGGGAAAACATTTGTGCTCTCCATGAGGGAACTAAAAGTGAGCGTGAGGAACGCTATCATATTGCTTTAAAGAAAATTAATTCTTTTGAGATGCTTCCCAAAGAAAGTGCCAATGACATGTACACTCGTCTAAATGTTCTTGTAGAGGACCTCAATGCTCTTGGGCTCACTTAAATGAGCCAATCGGATGTTGCAAGGAAGATCTTGAGTGTTCTTCCCGTTGAGAAGTATGGTCACATTGTCACCGTGCTTCACCAAAGTGATCTCTCCACCGCAACACCGACACAAGTATTAGGAAAGATCAATGCTCATGAGATGTACATGCACATCACTCTGGAAGAGGGCACATCATCTTCTAAGAAGAAAGACTTGGCCTTCAAAGCTAGCCATGACAAGAAGAAGAAGAAGGGCCAAGCCATGATGGTGCAAGAAAGCTCAAGTGAAAGTGATGTTGGTGATGAATCACTTGCACTCATGGCGAGGAAGACCACCAAAATGCTAAAGAAGCTCAACAAGAGTGGCATCAAGTTCGATGGCAAGAAAAAGAAATTCTTCACAAGTAGCAAAAGGAAGCCAATCTCGGAGATGGATTGCTACAATTGTGGTGAACTTGGCCACTTAGCTCATCAATGCCCTAGACCTCCAAAAGACAAGTACACGAACAAGAACAAGGGTAAGAAAAATGATTCAAGCGATGAAGAAGAAGAGAGGAAAAAAAACAAGCCATACAAGAAGAAGGATGACAAGAAGAAGGAGTTCCACAAGAAAAAGAAGGGAGGAAAAGCATACATTGTTGGTGATTGGCTCACCGATATTGAATCATCTTGTGAGTCCTCCGAAGATGAAAGCAATGATGAGAAAGAGAAGGTTGCCGCATTTGTAATGGGGCCATCATCTTCACTGACATCTTCATCACCACCTTCACCGCCTCCATCACATCATCGTCCACTACTCACCTATGGCTTATGGCCAAGGGTGATCGAAAGGTACAAAACCATGATAGTGATGATGATGATGATAGTGATAGTGATGATGAATATGATGCACCTTCTTATGATGAACTTGTAAAATTGTTAAACAAATACACTAAAGTCATAAGAAGGACTAGAAATGAAAATGATGAACTTCAAAATGAAAATGAATCATTCTCATCTAAGCTTGAAAGTGCTCAAAAGGCTAGTGGTGAGCTCAAAGATCAAAATGAAATTATGTCTTCCACTCTCAAGGAGCTTAAAACTTCTAATAAAGAGCTTAGAGATCAACATGATAAACTTGAGAAGAAGCATGATGAGCTCATCACTAGGCATAACTCTCTAAAAGACAAATACACAATATTGAAAATTGACTATGATAGTCTTTTGGTTGCTAATGAACTTGCTCTTGAGACACATGATGCTACTAACAAAGTTGTTAAGTGTGATATAGCTACATCATGTGATGACTTGATTATTGAAAGCATTGAGCAAGGTTCTAGTAGCAAAGGCAAGAGTGTGGTTGAGTCAAGCAATTATGATGATTATGCCAAGATCAAGAGTGAAAATGAGAAGCTTGCAAGTGAGAACAAGAAGCTAAAAGGTTTGATGGCTCTTGAGAAACAAACAACAAATGAATCACTCATTGAAGAAAACAAAAAGCTCAAGCAAGAGAAAGAGCATCTCAAAACCGGCCTAAACAAGTTCACAAGAGGTCAATATTTGCAAAGTGAGCTACTCATGAACACCGTAATGAAGATGGATAGAAGTGGTATAGGGTACTTGGCAAATCAAGAGAAGAAGGCAAAAGCTCAACAACAACAACGCAAGTCAAAGCCCAAGCCAAAGAGATGTGTTGAGTGTGGACAAGAAGGTCACTTTGCACATGAGTGTAATACTCCACCACCACAACCCTTGCCCAAGCATGCTAGACCCTTTGTCTTCAATGCTCATTACATGCTAAGAAAAGATTCAAATGGAAAGTTGAAAGTTATGTTCTTGGGTCCTCCAAACAAGAATAGGCCTAAGAAAATATGGGTTGCCAAGTCACTAGTTAAGAAAGTCAAGGGTCCCTCTCAAGTGTGGGTCCCTAAACAAAAAGCTTGATCTCTTGTGTGTAGGTGAACTACAAGACCGATGGATCGCATTGGGTTATTGATAGTGGTTGCACTCAACATATGACCGGTGATCCTCGTATGTTCACCTCCATTGAAGAGAATGGGATATGTCAAGAGAAGATCACATTTGGAGATAATTCAAAGAGCAAAGTCAAGGGTATAGGCAAGATTGCAATATCAAATGATCACTCACTCTCAAATGTGCTCTATGTTGCTTCATTGAGTTTTAACTTATTATCCGTTGGGCAACTTTGTGACCTTGGCTTCCAATGCTTGTTCACACCAAATGAAGTGGTAGTTTCAATGATAGATGACAAGCAAGTGATATTCAAAGGCTTTAGATACAATAATCTTTATCTTGTTGACTTCACCTCCGAAGATGCAAACTTGATGACATGTTTATTCACCAAGACCTCACTTGGATGGCTTTGGCATAGGAGGCTTGCTCATGTTGGAATGAACACTCTCAACAAGCTATTGAAGAAAGAATTAGTGAGAGGATTGAAGGATGTAAAGTTTGAAAAGGACAAACCTTGTAGTGCATGTCAAGCGGGCAAACAAGTCGTAAACACTCATCCAACCAAAGCTTTCATGTCAACTTCAAGAGTGCTAGAACTTCTACACATGGATTTATTTGGGCCTACAACCTACAAGAGCTTGGGTGGTAATCTCTATTGTCTTGTGATAGTGGATGACTACTCAAGGTACACATGGACCTTCTTTCTTCATGACAAATCCGAAGTGGCCAACTGTTTCAAGAAGTTTGCAAAGAGAGCTCAAAATAAATTTGAAGTCAAGATAAAGAAGATTAGAAGTGACAATGGCAAAGAGTTTGACAACACCAACATTGAAGCTTATTGTGATGAAATTGGAATCAAGCATGAAGTTTCTTCAACCTATACTCCTCAACAAAATGGTGTAGTTGAGAGAAAGAACCGAACTTTGATCACTCTTGCAAGAACAATGTTAGATGAGTACAATACTCCGGAGAAGTTGTGGGCCGAGGCAATTAACACCGCATGCTATGCTTCAAATCGCCTCTTCCTACAAAAGTTTCTTGGCATGACCCCCTATGAGTTGCTTAATGGGAAGAAGCCGGACGTCTCATTCTTCCGGGTGTTTGGTTGCAAATGCTACATCTACAAGAAGCGTCAACACCTAGGGAAGTTTCAAAGACGTTGTGATATTGGTTTTCTTGTTGGTTACTCATCAAAGTCCAAAGCATATAGAGTATTTAACCATGCCACCGGTTTGGTTGAAGAAACATATGATGTGGAATTTGATGAATCTAATGGCTCCCAAGGAGCAATTGAGAATTGTGATGATGTAGGTAATGAACCCTTGAGGGAGGCAATGAAGAACATGCCGGTGGGAGACATCAAGCCAAAAGATGATGAAGATGATGTACAAATTATTGATCCACCATCTTCATCACATGTGCCTCAAGATGATGACAAGAACAAGAGAGTTGAAAATGAAGACACTTATGTCTCTCATGATCAAGCCGAGGCACAAGCATAAGATGTTGATGCTCCCCATCCACCTCCTCAAGTGGTTGATAGAAGAAACTCACCTCTACTTTAAGCACATCCACAAGATCTCATCATAGGGAGTCCTTCTAAGAGAGTAATGACTCGATCTCAAAAGCTTGCCTCTTTTGTTGAACATCACTCCTTTGTCTCTTGTGTTGAACCTAAGAATGTAGAAGAAGCTCTTCAAGATCCGGATTGGGTGAATGCTATGCATGAAGAATTGAACAACTTCGCCCGAAATCAACTATGGACACTTGAAGAGCATCCTAAAGGGGCAAGAGTCATTGGAACCAAGTGGGTGTTCCGCAACAAGCAAGATGACCAAGACGTAGTTGTGAGGAACAAGGCAAGACTAGTTGCAAAGGGGTTCTCTCAAGTTGAAGGTCTTGATTTTGGAGAGACCTTTGCACCCGTTGCAAGACTTGAAGCCATTCGTATCCTCCTTGCATATGCATCACATCATGATATGAAACTATATCAAATGGATGTGAAAAGTGCATTCTTAAATGGTTTCATAAATGAACTAGTCTATGTTAATCAACCTCCCGGGTTTGAAGACCCTAGATATCCTAATCATATTTATAGGTTGTCCAAGGCGCTATATGGGCTCAAGCAAGCCCCTAGAGCGTGGTATGAGCACCTCCGGGACTTCCTCATTGAGAAGGGCTTCACCATTGGGAAGGTCGACACCACACTTTTCACCAAGAAGCTTAATGGGGAGATCTTCATTTGTCAAGTGTATATTGATGATATCATCTTCGGATCAACAAATGAAGAATATTGCAAGGAATTTGGTGAATTGATGTCGAAGGAGTTCGAGATGTCTATGATTGGTGAGCTCACATTCTTCCTTGGTTTTCAAGTTAAGCAAATGAGAGAAGGGATTTTCATCTCTCAAGAAAAGTATACCAAGGATCTTCTCAAAAGGTTCAAGATGGAAGAATGCAAACCAATCAAGACCCCAATGCCATCTAATGGACATCTCAACCTAGATGAGGGAGGTAAACCGGTTGATCAAACTCTCTACCATTCTATGATTGGTAGTTTGTTGTACCTTACCGCATCTAGGCCCGATATCATGTTTAGTGTGTGCATGTGTGCTCGCTTTCAAGCGTGCCCTAAAGAACCTCACTTAAGTGCCGTAAAAAGAATCTTAATATATCTTAAGCACACCCCAAGCATTGGTCTTTGGTATCCCAAAGGAGCTAGATTCCAACTAGTTGGCTATTCCGATTCGGATTATGCCGGTTGTAAAATTGATAGAAAAAGCACATCCGGAGGGTGCCATTTGCTTGGAAGGTCATTAGTATCTTGGTCATCTAAAAAGCAAAATAGTGTGGCTTTGTCCACCGCCAAGGCGGAATACATTGCCGCGGGGGCTTGTTGTGCACAAATCTTATACATGAAACAAACCCTCCTAAACTATGGAATTGTTCTTGAAAAGGTGCCACTTTTATGTGATAATGAAAGTGCCATTAAAATTGCTAATAATCCGGTACAACACTCTCGCACCAAGCACATTGATATCCGCCACCACTTTCTAAGAGATCACGTTGCTAAAAATGATATATCACTAGAAGGTGTAAGAAGTGAAAATCAATTAGCGGATATCTTCACTAAACCTTTGGATGAAGCTACCTTTTGTAGGTTGAGAAGTGAACTCAATGTGCTTGACTCTAGTAACTTTAAAAAATGAGCTTGTGTTGTCCCTTGCATTGCATTGTATTATATGTCATGTTTAATTACCCGCAATGCATCTAGGGCTTGGCTAACACGGTTACGATAACCCTCCTTTGGAGGAGTGAAGAAGCCTAACCGTGGATCAAACTTAACAAGCAACCTAGCTTTACTTACTTGTTTTGCATTGCATTTGCATGGTTGTTGCTTTGTCGTTTCTTTTCGGTTTGGCTTTGAGCAACCTCTGTGTTCGTCCATGGGTAGAGAGAGCATTTTGACGCTCCCAAGGGTTCAAAAACTCTATTGCATGGCCATACGTTGCTCCTCGGGTGTTTGTTGCCTATTTTTCCTAAAAATAATATTAGCCTAAGGCAAACTATTTTGAGAAACTTGAGGGTTTGAGTGAGGTCACTCTTATCATGTTCCAATTGGTGTTTATTTGTGTCTCTTTGAATTGGAACTTGATTGGGAGAAGTCACGTCGAAGTTCGGAATGAAGAAGGACGAAAAACAGTGACCGGACGCTGGACCGGACGCTGCACCGGACACAGTGATGCTTCACCAGCGCGTCCGGTCCCGGCGACCACCAGCGCGTCTGGTCGTCCAGAAGACCAACTCCTGATCTAGTGACCGGACGCTGCACCGGACGCGCTGCTGTTGACCACCGCATCCGGTCCCGGTAACCACCACCGCGTCCGGTCGTTCACGATGACTTTCCCAGGTAACCCACGACCGGACTCTGTCCGCGTCCGGTCAGTCCTAACCGGATGCGTCCGGTCGCTCCATGTGCTTACTGGAGTGTGACCGGACGCTGCACCGCCGCGTCTGGTCATATCGACCACCGCGTCCGGTCATCGTTTCCCGAGCGGATCTAACCCTTCATAAATTTCTTCAGTGCCGGTTCGTTTCTTCTTCAACCATCGCCTGTGCCCTTGCCGCCGCCTTTTTGCCGCATCCGCCGCCTCCTTTGCCCTAGGTCGCCGGAGTTCACGCCCGCGCCCTCCTCCTCCTCCTCCGGCGTGCCTGGCTGCACTGCTCTGCCATGCTGCGCCGCCCGCCCACGCCGTCTGCTCCGCCCTAGCCACGCCGCGCCACGCCGCTGCCCTTGCCGCCGCCGTCCCATCGCCGCCGCGTCAGCTGCCGCCAGTGAGCCATGCCATCATCACCTGCGCCACCTCCGGCCGGCACTTGCATCCCTCATGCTCGTCTCCGTTTTTGGCCATCGCGTGTTGCCCTAACCCTAACCCTAGGGTTCGCGCAGCGTCGTCTCGGTCGATCGTCGTCGAAGTTTCTTCGCGCGACGTCTTCTTCGCGAGGTTGTTTCGCATCCCTTGATTCTCCCTGTTAGGGTTTGCCGAAAGCTCATTGTTTGATATCCTAATTATCCCTTGTTTCGGCAAATCAGAGCTCGTCCGGCGTATTCGGGAAGTCTTGCGAACTAGGTCATCTTACCTTTTCACCGTCTACTCGTCGATCTGAGGTAGCTATCGCGTTTCGTTTCTTATCTTACCCTATATGCTTGCTATCTCTAGGGTTTCGTACCTTTTAGAATATATATGTTGCTTATAGTAGATCCATCTATTCCGTCTTTTTAGCGAGTTTGTCGGTGTGTCGGGGTGACTGCTATTCAGTTATTGAATTCGAGGCCAAGCCCGCGGATACGGATTGAGGCCAAGCCTCTCGAGTGTCAGTACACCATCTTTCAAAGGTTTCCCGACAGTGTGACAGCATGGTTCGTTGCAAGAACTCCGGTGGTGCTCCTAGTGATGGGGACGACAATCCTCCTCGTCTGTCTGAGGTTGCGCGTGGAAAGCGCATCAAGATCATGGCCAAAAAGAAGAAGAAGACCCTTACTGATGCAGAGATCGCTTAGGCAGTCGCCGATGCAGCTGAGCAGGCAGAGAGGGGAGGCAGGAGCAGTGGTATACGCATTGGCGAGCGTCGCTTTCATCTTGAAGGTCGACAACTTGGTACAGAGACTACTGAGGCCACTGAGGGCACAGAGGTGACAGAGGATGCAGATGCTATGTCAGTCGATCCACCTGCAGAGGCTCCAAAGGGGACAGAGGAGCAGCCAGCTCAGACTCCACCGCGTCACCGCTCCACACGCACATGAGCTCAAGTGACTCCTAGGCCAGAGGGCCAGCGTCGTGGAGGACGTCCACCTCCTAGGGTTAGAGGTTCACCCCCTGTCGAGCACTTTGACTTGAGAGGTGCTACAACACGTCAGGTGCAAGGGTTGAGATTTGTTGAGGTCAGCCGGTGGTTCCCACCTCAGAGGGACTCCAGAGCTTCAGAGGGTTTCTATACTCCTCTATAGGAGGATTTCTACAGAGCTTATGTTGACAGTGGCATTGCCTTTCGACCATAGAGGGTCTGTCGCATTGAGTCACTTGTTGAGGTAGTGGGTGAGCAGCTTCGTCCGCACCTGTCCTTTCTACCGGGCTTGTCAGATTTTCTTGGACGGACAGGTGCATACTGCGGCACTTGGGTTAGAGAGTTCTATGCTTCACTATGGATTGATCCGGCCCATGAGTTTATACACTTTGCATTCCGAGGTCGCGACCACAGACTGTACAGCACAAGAGTGCGGGAGATTCTCAGACTCCCAGCTTCAGACACGAAGATCCACCAGCTCTGTTTCGGTCAGACAGCTCCACCTAGATGCCCCATGGCGGTACTGTACCACCTACAGATCTGATCTGACCTTGTTTCCGTGAGCCTTTTGGCGAAGGGTCTCGTCGCACACCTACCAGTTTGACACCGCTTGCCTGAGTTCTGGATGCTATTGTCAGGTGTACTCTTCTTCCCAGGCTTGGTTACAGAGAGGGATTGACCAGGATGCAGCTATGGGTTGTTCCCCACCTCCTCTCACAGACACCTTTTGACATTTGGGATCTTATGCTTAGTGAGATGGAGGACACCCTAGCAGAGGGCTTCAAGGGACACTGTCAGCTGCCCTATGCTCATTGGATTTGCTTCATCATCAGATCTGCCCTTGAGCTTCCTGCAGAGATTAGAGCTGAGATATCTGATACTACCACTGCTTTTCCTGAGTATGATATCCGTCAGCTATGGGCTTCAGTTACGAGAGAGCAGGCCCCTGTACCAGGACAGAGAGAGAGACCTCAGGTGCCTGAGACAGCGGCTGAGCAAGACGCGACCGTACAGGGTCTTGCTGAGACAGAGCTTGTAGATCTAGATGCTCAGCCCACTGATAAAGCTGAGGATGAGGCCTCTGACAGCACTGACGAGGATTATCAGCCCATCCCCAGGTATTGGTCTCCTCAGCCTCACGACCACGAGGCCGGTGGCTCTGGTTCAGCCTCTCGCTCAGACCCAGCCATGGTGGCTATTCTTGAGAGGCTGACCCAGGCATAGGAGCGACAGAAGCTTCAGCTACAGAGGCAGGCTCAGGACACCGCTGCAGCCTTTGCACAGATACAGGCTCGACAGGATGAGTTCCAAAGACAGCAGCTTGAGATACAGCGCCAGCAAGTCGAGATGCAGCGTCAGCAGTATGAGATACAGCGACAGAGTGCAGCTAGCTAGCAGCAGTACTTGGATCTTCTGCGTCACCTTGTCACAGTTGGGGTTCCTCCACCTGCATCTGTCTTGACTTCAGCCTTACAGTCTAGTGGACCTTTGAGTCAGGGACAACCGAGCTTTTAGTTCACCTCTCCACAGTTGCAGCTCCCTCAGTCGTTCCAGTCCCCAAGCTACACGCCTATTCAGACAGGATTTACTCCTTCAGACCAGCCTCGCCCTCACCTTTTGACCGGCACACCTTTCGTTGATCTGAGTGCCACATATAGCGAGTTGACTGGTCAGCCGACTCCCTCGCATACTACTTTTGCTACTTCATCAGGGTTGTCAGCTTCAGAGGCAGCTGTTCCTCCTGTGACAGGGACGGGCACTACAGAGACAGTTCCTTCGTCCGTTGCCTCGACAGATCTCCCAGCTATTGGCTCACTTCAGGCTCAGGTCACAGAGACTGCTCCACTTGTTGCTACTTCGTCAGTACCTGTTCCTGTTGCTCAGACCCAGACCGCTTCACAGCCGCGTGCTTCTTCAGAGGGTTAGCCTGATAGCTCCGAGTTCGAGGGAGACACTTCTCAGTTTGTGATTACTACGCGCTCCTCGGCACCCGACTCGACTCCGTCTGTTCCCCCGTCAGATCCTTAGATTAGTTTTTGGCAGTTGATGCCAAAGGGGGAGAGAGAGTAGATTCAGGGGGAGTTTTGATAGAGGGTTTTCGTTTTTTTTGTGTGCTACATTCATGCATCATGTTTACTTTACAGTAATTGCATTCTTGTGACATGTGGTCCTGTGAGTACTTTGAGTCTCAATGGTTTATCTAGTCATAGTTTTAAATCATGTCACTTGTTTGGTTATAGCTCATAAGGTTGTGCTTCCGTGCCTTACTCCGATCTCTCTTTTGAGCTATATCTTTTTGTGTACTAACGTTTCATGTCTTATCTTATAAGTACACTCTTTTGGCTTGGAACACATAAGCATTTCCTAACCTTTTGTGCTTATTGCTTTTTGCTTATGTGAACCAAGCATGTTCGAAAACCTCAACTCCTATCTTTTGAATCTTAGTGTTGTCATCAATCACCAAAAAGGAGAAGATTGAAAGCATCTAGGCCCCGAGAGTTGGTTTCGGCAATTGATGACAACGCTTTATTACCATGACTAACGTGTGTTTTGCAGAAACCTTGGTAAGTTAGGTCATGGAGGTGATAACTGCTCTGGGCACCGTGGTATTCATGCCCCCTGATGGAAATCGTTTCGGTTTTCAGAGGAGTGACGTCAAGATTAAGGACGGTTAGTTCCGGATGTCAAGGTGTTAAGTTACATTCGGAATAGTCGTTAGGATCTTCGTTTTTCTCTTTTGGCCGTACTATTAAGGGGAGCATGAGCGGGTAGCTTGACCTAGGTGAGTCTTATGTTTAGGTGTGGTGCACACTTGTTAAATTTAGCACTAGGCAGCTCTAGAATAGCTCAAAGTTCAGTTAGAAGCAACTTGGTTCAAGTTGCGTCGCGTTTCGGAGTGTTTAGAGAGTTTTTCCCTTGACCAGATGCGGTTCTCGGTTTAACCGGCGTGTCCGATCAGTTCAAAACCGCGACTGCGTTTCGGCGCTGACGACCGGACGCGGTCCTTGCGAGGACCGGACGCGGTGGTCAGACCGACACGTGTCACTTAAGGGAAACCATCCGTTCGGACGCGACCTGGGTGTGATCGGCGCGTCCGGTCACGTTCCAGTAAGGTCCTGCGACGACCGGACGCGTCCGGTCATCACCGATCGGACGCGGTCGCGCGTCCGATCTCGTTACAGTAAGCTCCCTGCACGATCGGACGCGTCCGATCACCCCTGACCGGCGCGTCCGGTCACTCAGCCAAGATTTTAGAATTTCGGTCGTTACGAGCGACCAGCGCGTCCGGTCACTTCGAGCGGCGCGTCCGGTCACTCAGTCGAAATTCCAGAATTTCGACCGTTACGTGCGACCGGCGCGTCCGGTCACTTCGACCGGCGCGTCTGGTCACCCCGCGTTTTGCTGAGTTGGCAGGTAACGGTTCGTTTCGACTGTGGGGTGTATAAATACATCCCCACCACCTCTTTTAGAGGTCTCTTGCTCATTTGTTCAGCTGAGAAACACCTTTGGAGTGCAAGAGAGTGCAAGAGCTCTAGTAAGGAGTGTGATTTGAGAATCAAAGCTTGAGAGTTCCTCACTAGTGATTAGAGAGTAGCAAGTGTGCATCCTCCTTCTCATTAGACTCGTTTTGGTCAAGTGAGAGTTCTAGCTTGTTACTCTTGGTGATCGCCATCACCTAGACGACTTGGTGGTGATTGGGAGTTTGGTGATCATCCGGCGAAGCTTGTGGATGACCCAACTCATCTTGTGAGCGGTTTTGGGCGATTCACCGCGACGGAGTGTCGAAGAATCAGCCCGTAGAGAGCACTTGATCCTTGCGCGGATCAAGGGGGAGCTACACCCTTGCGCGGGTGCTCCAATGAGGACTAGTGGGGAGTGACGACTCTTTACCGGTAGAATATCTAGGAACACAAGTAGGCACTAGGGGCGAATTCCGGCTTGTAGGATTTAATTCTTGCAATTAATTTTTAGAGAAGCCCAATTCACCCCCCTCTTGGGCATCTTGATCCTTTCACTCCTCCCCCACCTCGGCGGTCCTTACCCCACCCCGGTGGCTCCTTCCCCTATCCAATGTCCTCCTCCCCCACCCCAGCGGTCTCCTCCTCCACCCTGGCGGTGCCCTCCCCTCACCCCGGTGTCCTCACCCACCGGGAGCGTCCAACACCTGCAGATCCGATGGCCCTCTCTCCCACCCAGACGAGAACCAAGCTAGCTGCTGGCGCTCCCCTACCTCAGCCAGCGGCGCCCTCCCTAGATTCGGCAACGTCTCCTTTTCCTCGGCCGACGGCGGGCATGGCGGGCGTGCGGGCGTACATCGTCCAGCGAGCCTGTGCTACCGCAGTTGCCCACCAGGTAGGTCATGGCTGCGTGGCGATGTTGTGTTTCAAATGTTTCTTGACGTTTTTCAGACATGTTGCAATCTATGTTTCAAGTGTTTCATTGTTTCAGATGTATGTTTCAGTTGTTTCATGCGGATGTTGCATATGTTGCAATTGTTGTACATGTATGTTGTAAGCGTCTATCCCCAATGTTTCATCTGTTTTTTGTACACGACTACACGTGTGTTGCAAATGTTTCAGATATGTCTCAAGTGTTTCATCTGTCTTCTTTTTTATGTTGCAAGTCTTATATCTGTATGTCTCAAAAGTAGATTGAGATGTTGCATATTTTGTAATGGTGTTTTAACTATATGTTCTAAATGTTTCATCTGTTTTAGATGTATGCTGTAAAGATTTCATCTGGATGTTGCAAAAGTGGATCGGGTTGTTGCATGGCGTGACCAGTGGTTGTCGCTGTGCAGGGCGCGAGTCCTAGCGACGAACGCGGGCGTGGGTGCTGGGGGGTGGGACGTGGGTCATGAGGTGGGATGCAGACGTAGGAGCAGCATAGGTGTTGGAGCCGCGTCCGGACGTCCGACCGCTAGACGTACCAAATTTGCAATGCAAACAAGGACGGTTAACTATACTATAAGAAGAGTTATGTATAATTTCAGACTTTCAGTAAAGAAGAGTGAATCCCACCTGTGGCCGTGGCCGGCTCCGCCCAACTCCTCTCTCTCTTGAGCGCGATCCTGGACCAACTTCTACATGGAAAGCCAAAGCTCGGTCCGGGACCTTCGAGTGCAAGTGATCAAGTGCTACTCTAAACGCGAGGCGCCAAATATTGCCAAATTTGAAGCCCCAAAAGCGACGGTGGAAATGCTACTTGTGCATGAATTGCTGGGCAATCCAACACTGAAACGACGGCAGATGCTTGCACATGATCAAAGACAGCGCATGACACGATCGCACACACTGTGGCTCTGACGACGGCCCGGCAGCAGCTGCAGCTCCGTCAGACCAAGGCCACCACCTTCCGGTGCCCACGGTGGGCGTGGGCCCTCCTCCCGGCGGCGTCGCCGACGCAGCTCTGGCTCCTCGGGTACAGCGCGCCGGGGCCGTCGCCGGCGGCCGTCCCGAACTCGCACGGCGCGTCCTCGTCGATCCGCGTCATGGAGAGCGAGGCGGCCATGCTCTGGCTCCTGGCCACGGCCTGCAGCTCGGCGCGCCTCTGCTCCACGCGGCGCTGCGACGCGGCGCGGACCAGCTCGCGCAGGTCCTCGTCGGCGCTGGACCCGGCGCCCCAGTCGACGCTGTGGCTCCGCGACAGCGGCGCCGTCACGAACACGGGGTACCCGAACGCGGCGTCGGAGGGCATGTAGCGCGCGCACCCCGTCAGCCCCCGCACGTACAGGTCCCGCGCCCGCCCCAGCGCCCGCGCCGGCGCACGCCACAGCCACCGGAGCTTGCTCCCCCGGCTCATCCCCACCACCACCACCACCACCACCAAGCGCCTCGAATGGAAACTCCCGTCGAGGAGAAGGAGAAAACAAAGCGCGCGGCGGGAGTGTCGTGCGAACCAGTGATGTATGATGCAGATGTTTGCTTTGGAGAATTATTGGGTGCGGAGCTTTTCCTGGAAACAATAATGGAGTGGCTCTGAGGTTTAGCGATTCTGGTGAGCACCTGTGCTTTATATCATTGCTGGTGCCTGGTGGTGGTGGGATCGGGGACCCGGGGCGGCCGGAGCCGGTTAGGTGGCCAGGACCGGAGAGGGAGCCGACGCCGGCGCGCGCGCCCGCGCTAGCTACTTCCTACTGCTACTGGCATGGGGGGCAGGAAACTGCGGGTTTTGCTTGGGCAAAGCTGTGGGCTGGTTCAGCTGCGTCTGCGTGCACGCGCCCACCACAATCGGGTCTCCCGGCAAATTCGGTGTCTCGCGGTTTTTTTTTAAGTGGTTGGGCTTCTAGACGAAGAGGGAGTGACACTGACACAAAAACAGAGTGTGACGGGCAGCGGCAGTGGAGTGTAGTCCATCGTGCTGACTCGGAAACTCCAATTTTCCTTTTATGTTTTTGACTTGTACGTAGCGTGGGGGTAACGATTATAGGAAGATAGCTACAATCCCACTTAAGTGTATGCGGATTTCAACTCCTGATAAGCACATGCTCAACCATGTGCCTTAACATACTGAAATTATGAACCCATTAATAATGTTCGTTAAGCAGTGATGGATCTGCGATTTTACCTAAGGATATGTTGAAAAAAAATTCATATACAATTCGGTAGACTCATTTACCAATTCTACAAAAAATCACAAAATGTGCATCATAATTCGGTATACATGTCCAAAATGATATGATAAGTCTTAAATTTAAATATTAAGTTGGAAGCTTCCACATATTACAATATAAATAGTTTAACACCATGCTGATACTTTAAAATGAGGCATGAAAGAGAAAAAAAAACTTATAATGGTATTTGTTTAATTTTTTAAGCCAACGCTTTCTAAGAGATATCAAGTATGATTGTCTTGATTATAAAAAAATAAAAAGCAATGTCTTCTCTTCTCTTCATAAGTGAACAATTCTATAAAAAAAGCAATGTAAACCACATGTGATCGGGATGACAAAAATCATATAGTTCATACATGATATGAATATCTAATACTGATGTTTGGTGATATACACAAATCCGTTCGGCTGTGTTGATAAGCCGGCTGAAAAACAGTGTTGGCTGATTTGTTGTGAGAGAAAAACACTGTTCTGATTGAAAAAACAAGCTGAAAAATACAGATTATAAGTCGGATGAACAGGGCCAATGATAAGTAATCTCACTAGTCTCCATGATATACACAAACTAATGATAGGTAATTAATTAGGCAAATTTCTTAGAAAAGTAATAAGATCAAATCAAGAACCGCAAAGTTGTTACCTGTCTGATTTGCAAGCGTATGCTTGCTGGAGTACTAGCAATAGAATTATTTAAGCTTTTTGGTCTAGTTGTCAATTAAGTAGTATTATCTTCTACCCAAATCCCGATCCAGACCTAATTAACACCAATTGACCTCTGTATTGTAAAGCTTGGTGTGACTCCGATCGGACTCTGCCTCCGCTGCTAGCATGGCCCAATCTGAGGCTCTCGGTGGCAGTGGCGGACGTAGGTTTTGACGAAATTAACGGACCCCCTTCGTAATATATGGCTTGGCCCCATAGGTCCCGCTAGCTGGCCCCACAGGTCCCACCATACTTTTTCTTTAGGTCAGCAAAACAGCAAAGTTGTACACGGAACTAGCTGAACCTGGCCACCTGCACACAGCGACCGGCGGCGGCGCTCTTCAGCTCTTGCCTCTTGCCTCTCAGATCTCGTTGTCTTGGCTGGGCTTTCGCCGTTTCGCGGCGACTCCACGACTAGGCGAGCCGGCAAGGGCGCACGGCCAGGACAGGAGACGACCGGCTGCTGGCTACCTACAGTCCAGGCCAACGTCTGCATCAAGCCATCAACTATCAGGTAATTTTTACTCACCCTCAGATTCGCAAATCGCAAGGATTTTCTGATTTCGTCTTGTTTTTCTCCCCCAATTCCTAAAATGTAGTATGACTTTTCCTCCCCTATTTGTTTCTCAATATTTTGTAGGAATTTTCACCAGAATGGACAGATTTGTCAAGTTATGGGCAAGCAATTCAAACATCTCAAGCTCGCGATCTCCTCAAGATGCACCTATAAACGAAAAAGAAACAGAAGGAACTCATGAAGAAATTCCTTCTGTGAATGCAAATGCAATGCCACCTCCTAGCGAAGAAGGGGAAGAAGTTGATTTGTCAAGTCTTCCAACAGATCCTGCAAGAAGAAAGCCAATTTCACGGTACAAACCCAATATCTGAGATGAGGTCAGAAGAGCTTATCTCCAAAAAGGTCCATTTCAGCCTGATCATGATTTCCCAAAAATATTTTCAAGGTTCTGCAATTTTGTCGAGAATATTCGTGACGATTCAAGGTTCTGCAATTTGACTGGGATCGGTGATCTCTGCCAGAAATTAGTTGAAAAAAAGAAGCATACTACTTATCCTTTGGTGTTTTTATTGTTGAAGCTAATATTAATTTTACCTATCGCCACAGCTTCGGTGGAGAGAGCTTTTTCTGCAATGAAGTATATCAAGACTGATTTACGCGATAGAATTGGTGACACCTTTCTATATCATTGTATGATTACTTATGTTGAAAGTGGTGTATTTGACACGATTACTACCATTGATATTATGCACCACTATGAAGGGTTAAAAGAGCGTAGGGAGAATCTGTAAGACTGTAACTATAATGAATTTGCAATTATATATATTAATTGTGCAATGCTTGTGTTAATTTACTTGCAGTTAATTATTCTTGCGTATATCTGTGATTAGCTTGGCCCCACAGGGTTTCAATCGGTGGGTGCTAGATTGCTGGCTTTGTTACCATGCTGACGATCGGACGGCGCTTGGAGGCTTGGATGGGATTGTGACTCGCAATTCGCGAGGCTAGGCAGGTGAAGCGACGCGGGTCTGCTGTAGTGCCACGCTTGGAATCGTGAGTTCGTGACTTGTGAGGCACGGATGGAGGCCGATGAGACGTCAAGATATTTCCACAAATAGAATGATGTATCGTGATGGGCTAGACAGGGTATTCCGGCTGTAGATCCGCCCCTATCATTAAGGGTCTTTGGCCATTGCAGAACTAGGATTTTGGCACTGCAAGCAAAGATCATATACGAATCTAAAAAATGACGAATATGAAGTATACAGATACACACTTCCTAGATTCTAAACGCCTGAAATCCGGACAGCCTATCAGGCGACACACACTCACACGCCCGCGCTCTCCCTCTCTCCCCATGTGCCGCCGCTCCTCCCTCTCTCCCCACCGGCGACCTCCTCTCCCAGTGACCTCTTCCCACTTGAGCCGAGCACCTCCCAGGCGACCACGCCCCCACCTGCGCGGTGGCCGGGCACGCCTCCCCATGCGGGCTCCTCCCTGTGTCCTCTCCGGCGTCGGCTGCGCGGATCCAGGCAAGGTAGGCGTCCTCCTCCTCTTCCTAGATATAGGGTTTCGGCGAGCTCACCTCTATCTCTTCAACTTTGATGGGCTTAGAAAGGAGGGGCCCAGGGAGGTAGGCTGGCCAGACGGTGGGGATGGTGGAGGGAGGTTTAGGGTCCCTGGCGGCGGTAGAGGTTGTCGGGCCATGTCGGGGCAGGGGCGTCGTGGCCGTTCGCCGGAGTTGGAGCAGATGGCGGCTAGAGGGGGGAGGGAAAGAGGGAGGGTGCCGCGAGCGTGACCACGAAGCTCCGCCCAAGCCCTACCGCGCTGCGGCTGGGTGGTGGCCGGCGGCGGGGGAGCGGGCAGGATGCAACAGTCGGGTGGAAGAAGATGAGCTGGGGACATTGGATCATGGTCCAGCAGCCCAGATCCGTCGCCTAATTTTTTTTTGGAATTTTAGGCGCATATGATATAGCAATTCCCAAAATATGCAGTTGCTATACAACTAATAATTAGTACATCTAAAATGAAAAATAATGACAATAGACAAATTATATGTTTTTTATAGTCAAACAACGATAAAATTACACTGAACAATAAAAAAAATCAGATACCTGAAATATAAGAAAAGTGTATAAATAAGGCGTACTAGTCAAAGAGCAGCGCATGGCAACTGAACCCCGCATGATGCATGTGCCAACTTAATATATCCTATATTGCACATTTACGCTCTAAATAAACAGTACGGATATTTATTTGCCGAAGGACTTCAATATCCCGTATGAAATGTACCTCATCTGAATCCATAGTTTTGTATTCTATTCAAATTTGGATATATATGATATCCATATCCATTCATATCTTGGTCAAAATATTTGTAACCAAATTCAAGGTTTATTGTAGCTATTTGTATTCATATCTATATGACCGTATTCAATCTGTTTACCCACCTTAGCTCCTTAGCTCACTCGTGTATGTGGTCATGTTTTTTTGAACCTTGTAGTAGGCATTTCTCTACATGGTTATACCTTTTTCGGTTGTAGTTGTTTGTTGGGTTGTGGTTCAAAGGTGTTATATATGCGGCGTGTTTCCTCGAGGTACCAATCATTTCTGAGTTGTTCTAGGCAGTTACAGTTGTTATCTTCTTAGATTTTTAGTCGTTGTTACTAGTTATTTTGTTGCTTCGTTGTTTGTCTATTTAAGACTTGTTTTTTTTTTAAAAGGTCGACTCACTTGCTTGATTCGTAGAGAGAAGGCATAAGACCTTATGGTGTGTGATCTACATAGTTGCACTTGCACCATAGAAGCCCTTAGTGACATTCTACAATATTGGCCGTCTTGGTTGGAGCTTGTCTAGCCTTGCTTGGTAAGAAATTAGAATAGTACATGATGCTTTGCTGGCAGTTGTTCTGATTCTTGTGCAATCATGTTTTCCCCTCACCTTCTTAGGTGAGCCAATTTGGATCTCCTAGATCAGCATTAAGTATGGCTAATCTTGCCAAGGCGACGCGACGCGAGAAATGTGAGCAAGAAAACCAAATGTGTCCTAGATGATTAAGACAATGTGTCCAGTGTATTTTAGTTGGTTTAGTTTACTTGTTAATAAACTTTATCTTTTTTGTTTATCCACATACAAATTGAATGTTAAGCCAAAAAATACGGTACAATGAACATAAAAATCATGTTAAAATATTCACTATGAATTTTTCGTTACTTTTTTGACCTATGAGAACATATAATAACAAAATTAACCAATATGTTAAAATTTTATTAAAAATACTAAAAATTCAAATGTGATTCTTAAACATAACTTATGATTTCTGGTATCACTCTAACAAGTTTTAACTTTAAAATCAACTTATACACCGAGAAACATAAATGAAATTTCTTATTACAGGATACATTAGACCTACTAAAGTAGCTGAGGGAGTAGATTAAATAGATTAAACAAAAATTAAGTTTAGAGGGTTAGTCGGGCATATGTCAAGTTTGGGGAGGGGGAAGGGTAATTTGAACCATTT
The DNA here is from genome assembly GCA_038087645.1 of Saccharum hybrid cultivar R570. Classification (NCBI taxonomy): domain Eukaryota; kingdom Viridiplantae; phylum Streptophyta; class Magnoliopsida; order Poales; family Poaceae; genus Saccharum; species Saccharum hybrid cultivar. The sequence goes on along the minus strand of JAQSUU010000029.1, from coordinate 2,053,608 downwards.
TTCTTTTCTTATTTACCATGACCTCGTTTCCGTTCCTTCTCCTCTTGACAAGTTGCTTTCATCCCTCACTTTTTCTTTCTCACAAAAGCCACTACATATGTTTTTTCAGCCAAGCCTCATGTTTGCATTCTTTCCATACTCTCCTCACCTCGGTCAATTGGCCGATGTGACTACATGATTTTTGCGATAGTTATTAGGCTCTCGCTCGACCCCACCTAGTTAACCTTTGTCCCACCACATATATCAGGATACATGAGGTATATGGTTTATATATTACACCACTTGTCTGAAGAAAATATATCGTAGTATGGTGCGGCCTAGTGTGGTGCTGAAAATGACTTTTCGCCAAGGAACCTGGTTTAACTTGTGTGAGCGAGATGGGTCAAAAAAAAAAAAAAACTTGTGTGAGCGAGTGAGCGTTAGAGTTTGAGGTACGGTGCGTCGAACAATCACCACTCACTCACTCCCTCAGACTGCAGTCACAAAAGATATAGTAGCTATTGCTAGTAGGAGTAAATAAATAATTAATAAATAAATAAAGAATTAAGAACAATTCATTCACGCACTGGAGCCCCGGTGCGGCGGTGCGCGATTCTCTGTAGGCTTTCGGTGCGACGTCTCACTCAGCCCAGAAACCTAGCGGCTTCCAAAACCACAGGAGCGACCAAACAGCGGCCAATAGAAGAGGCCCAAGGGAGCTGCACCCGTGCACCGTCCCCACTCACTTCGAGCAGATCCGTCCCGTCCACCGCGCCACGGGCATCCGACGTGGAGGCGTCGTTTACGCGTGGTAGGCCGCCGCAGCCGTGCGGTCTGTTGTGTTGTGTATGCCTAGTCCAAAACTAGATGCCTGTCATCTGCCCCGACGGCCCGACCAGCAAGTCACCTGATTTTACTCGCTCACTCGCTGCTAGCTGCTCACCTGTCGATGACTCGACGGCGAAGGTCCAACCTGCCATGGACCGCGCGCTGTAATTCTAGAAGCCATGCGTACGTACGAAGGTTCCAATCAAAGGGCTGATGTTGATGGGAGGGATTTTTCTTTTTCTTAGTGCGTTCATATTCTGTGACCAATGCAGTCGTGGTGCTTATCTTCCTTGCCTCGTGGGGCCGACACGTCTCAAAATTCTGTTTCTGGAATTGGAGTTTTCTGATTCCCTGAGTGCTAGAACTTCGGGGCGTAAAATGATGTGGACTACTGTCGTCGTGCAGCTCATGAACCCCGAGCCTTTCCACGTACGCTCCTAACACTTGTTTGAACTTTGAAATACCTATTTGATGAAAATATTTTTGATCTTCTAAGAATCTTAAGAAAAATCCTAGAAATAGATTGGGACATAGCAATCTTAACTAAAATATTAAGAGCTCATGGAAGGATATCTAAAATCTTCTAAAAATAGATTTAGCTCTAGAAAAATGAGAAAAATATATAAAAAACTAAAAAAAATTAAAATTAAGGTCTAAACACATTTTGAGAACCTTTCACGATAAAACACAAGACACAACCAGCGTGAATGTATTTAACATTATTTTTTGTTCCATTATTGCTAGTAGGATCTCGTATTTTTATTGTGGAAAGTTTTTTAAAATGCATTAGAACATCAATTAGAATGCTTTGGGTATTATATAGATTTTTTTTTGGATATTTTGTCATTTTCATAGAGATAGATATAATTTCTTTTAAGCTCCTAGATATACTTTCTCGAGTCCTAAATGTTTTATCGGTTTCTTTTCTGTCCTATAGTTTTAGAACCCTAAAAATATATTCCCTTGGTTTAAAGAACCTTACCAGGTACTTATTAATGTTTTATGTATGTAAAACTAAAAAAATATGAAACCGCTTATAAAGAGCTATGAGACTTATTATAAGGAGATAAAATGTCCAACTCTAGAGTTTGATGATTAAAAATAGATCATGGCAACTGGCAGTACTAGTTCATGGATTAGATAACGAGGAGTAACGATTATATGGAATCGGACACCGCCGGTGAACTCGAGCTGCACCTCGCCACCGTCAAAGCTGGCGTGTTCCGAGACGAGTTCTATTTTGCTACCTCTCCCTCTCTTAAATAAAGACGAGTTCTATTTTGCTCCCTCTCCCTATAACAGAATCTGTTAGGTCAGTCTCAATGGGTTTCATTAGAGTTTCATGGACATTAATTATGCTGATGTGGCACCATATTAATGAAGAGAGATGATAAGAGTTTCATGGAAGTAGAGGGAGTTTCATGGGGATGAAACTCTTCTGCACTGTTTCCAAAATCTGGATGTATTGGAAATAGTGACATGAAATCCCCACTGAGACTGGCCTTACGGCTGTTTCCAACAGCACGCTTCCCAGACGCGGTTGGGCTTCGTTTACTTCTTCCCAAAATCATCAATGTTTTTCTTTCACAATAAATCAATATCAGCATCAACATCAAAAAAAAATACAGTCAACCGAACACAGCCTGGGTTCCTTGCCCACTTGCCTTTCTTGCCTGCTAGGCTTCCTGCTATCTTGCGTACTGTAACACTCTACTAGTATATGAAAAACTCTACGTTATCTCCCTAAACTTTTAAAACTGTTCATCTTACCTCTCTAGCCCTGTTATAAGCAGTTTTGAGGGCGGTTTTGTCTTTTTCTTTTTTATTTATTTCGGTTGAATCTTTGAAAAATCATAGTAAATCACAGAATAATCATAAAATAGAAAATCTAATTTTGTTGGACTTCACATGAGTAGATCTACACAATGAACATATAAACATAAAAAAAATCTATAACTAAGTTATACATTATCCAATGAGTATGAAATTTTTCGTACAGTTTAAGCATACAATAATTAGCTCAACATAAAAAAGTTATCATAATTGGATCATAGAAACTGTAACTATGAATTATTCTATTTAATTATAGAAAAGCATAGATCTAAAGCCACAACAAAAACTTTGTACTAAAGTATACCATATTATATATTTACTATGTAGATCTACTCACGTGGAGTCCAACAAAATTAGATTTTTCATTTTACGATTTTTCTGTAATTTACTATGATTTTTTCAAAGATTCAGCTGAAATAAATAAAAAAGACAAAAGATAAAACCGTCTTTAAAACCGTTTATAACCGGGTTAGGGAGGTAAGATGAATGATTTTTAAAAGTTGAGAATGTATTTTGCCTGGTTTTAGGGTTTAGAAAGGAAAAAGGAACTTTTACGAAAATTGAGGAGGTAACGTGGATTTTTTTTCGCTGCTATACGCGATTGCGATGACGGTTAGGCCTGCGAAAAAGATGCCCAGCCCAGTCGATCGGGAAAAATCCCGTCTCGCGCTCCCCGCTTCACTTGTGTGCAACGCGCGCGACACGACGCGCCTTATCCACATCACGCTCTTCTCCTCTCTTTTTCCACGGGAGAGAGGGATGACGAAGCCAGCGCGCGACGCCGCATCACTCCCTCGCCGCTCGCGCGCCCGGGCTCCTTCCCGCCACGCCCACGACGATGCCGTCCCCGGCGTCCTACCTCCTCCTGAACCCCTCCAAACCCTCCTCCTTCCGCCGGCTCCCGGCCCCGGCCCCGCGCCTCCACGCCCGCCGGTTCCATGTCTCCTGCGACGCGCCGCGGGGCAGCGGCAGGAGTGGCGGCGGGAGGCTCGAGGCCATCCCCGCCGGCGCCAGCAAGGCCAAGAAGCAGATCGTCTTCTTCGACGCCGCCCCTCCGGTGTCGCAGGAAGGCAGGGCCGCCGTGGAGAAGGCGGGGCGTGAGAAGCCGACGACCAAGGATGGCAATGGCAACGCGGCGCTGGCGTTGTTGAGGAGAGTGACCAAGAGGACGCTCGCGGTGCTGTCCAACCTCCCGCTCGCCATCTCCGAAATGTTCGCCATTGCCGCCCTCATGGCTCTAGGTACCGACTGCCGATTGTCACTAAAATTTGATCCTTTGTTGACGCTTCATGAATTCCTTCCTGCTCATTTTCCTGTGCTGGCATTGCGAATCGGGCAACCGCAGGAACGGTCATTGACCAGGGAGAGGCGCCGAGCTACTACTTCGAGAAGTTCCCCGAGGACAACCCGGTCTTCGGCTTCATCACGTGGAGGTGGATCCTCACCCCCGGGTTCGACCACATGTTCTCCTCGCCAGTCTTCCTCGGCCTGCTCGCGCTCCTCGCGACGTCCCTTATGGCCTGCACCTACACGACCCAGCTCCCCATGGTCAAGGTCGCAAGAAGGTACGGCCACCCTCTTGTATATGCCACTTCTTGGTATGCCGATCAGTGAATCATGGGGTGAGACATCAAGTGCCGGTGTGTCATTACAGATGGTCGTTCACACATTCCGGAGAAAGAATACGGAAGCAGGAGTTTGCGGATTCTCTTCCCCGAGCATCCATTCAGGATTTGGGAGTCATCTTGATGGGTGCTGGATATGAGGTGATTGACACCCACAATGATCTCTATCCAGCTCCAACCTTTGGCCTTTTGCATTATGCTTGTATGATATTTTTTTTTTTTTAAAGAAATGCTTGTATGATCTGTTGCTGCAGGTATTCACCAAGGGGCCATCTTTGTATGCTTTCAAGGGACTGGCTGGTCGGTATGCGCCTATCGGCGTGCACTTGGCGATGCTCTTCATCATGGCTGGTGCCACACTAAGTGCGACAGGAAGCTTCAAAGGCTCCGTGGATGTACCTCAAGGGCTCAACTTTGTTATAGGAGATGTGATGAAACCTAGAGGGGTCCTCTCTGTTGCGCCGGATGTTTTCAATACTGAAGTCCATGTCAACCGGTTCTACATGGAGTACTATGATAGTGGAGAGGTGGTCTCCTTGCTCAGCGTTTCCAAACCTTTTTGTGCAGTTATATGTGCTAGACTGATTGGCAACTAATATTGTTGGATTGCCAGGTCTCACAATTTTACAGTGACCTCTCTCTATTCAACCTTGATGGTAAAGAGGTGATGAGAAAGACTATCAAAGTAAACGATCCCCTGAGATATGGAGGGATCACCATCTATCAGACAGACTGGGGATTTTCAGCATTGCAAGTGAAGAAAAATGGTGAAGGCCCTTTCAATTTGGCGATGGCCCCCTTGAAACTGAATGGGGATAAGAAGCTCTTTGGGACATTCTTGCCACTTGAAGATGTGGACTCGTCCAATCCAAATGTCAAAGGAATGTATGTTTAGTAATTTTTCATCTCATTTTGATTTAAAAAATGTTAACTTGAGTAATTATATGTTGTTTGCCTTGGTGATTTGTAGATCAATGCTTGCTCGAGATTTGCAGTCTATCGTGTTGTATGATCAAGAGGGTAAGTTTGTAGGGGTCCGTCGGCCGAGCTCGAAATTGCCTATTGAGATCAATGGCAATGAAATACTCATTGAAGATGCTATTGGCAGTACTGGACTGGATCTTAAGGTAGCCTATTGATTCATTGTTTTTCATTTTTACTTTTGAAGACATTTGTGCTTGTCAGTTAATAGAAGTGTCTTCTTCTTTTTTCTTTCCATCAGACTGATCCAGGAGTTCCCATTGTTTATGCTGGTTTTGGTGCGCTTATGTTAACAACCTGCATTAGCTATCTTTCACACTCTCAGGTATGTGTGATTGTTTTTCACTGTTCTTATTGATGACAGAATTGCAATTGGTTTGCCGATGCAAATTTATGGTTTGGTTTCTTCTGCACTAGATATGGGCATTGCAAGATGGAAGTACAGTAGTCGTTGGAGGGAAGACAAATCGAGCCAAACTTGAATTTTCTGAAGAGATGAACCGGCTACTTGATAAAGTACCGGAGCTGATCAGTGCCGATGAGAATGTATTAGATACCAAATCGACTGCCACATGAAACCTTTTTTGTTTGTTTGGGATTGCTGAAGATGCAGTAGCTCTGTTCAGGAGAAAACAGAAGTTCGAATTCGCAAAACATGGCCTTCAAGAATAGAAAGACTCTTACAGTCTTTCAGTAGAATGTAGATCACGCTTCAATTGAATTCTCTGTACATCTTTGAATGATAAGATCGCTAGAAACTAAACTGATAGCTTGTTATGTTACCAATTTACCATACTTTAGATCAAAATAAAACTGTAACCTTTGGTTCTGTTACTGAAATTTTTGGGGAGCACGTTTCAAGGAAATCATATGGCTTCACCCAAAACCACAACAGATACTTAATCATATATTGTTCTTGAGATCTATGCATGGGCGAATTCCTCCATTGCAATTTGCAAAGGATGCAGATTCCGTACCATTCATTCATGCCCGTATTGTTGTGGTCGGTGTGGTGAACTTGGGGTGTCAACTGTTTGTCAGTCCATCGGTCCATCGTAGGGGGTAGCATCCAATGTTTTCTTCATTCTGGTCAAATACAAGGATGTACACTTCAAAAAAAACAAAAAAGAACACACAGTGTCAGGAAAGATGCTGCTGCCGGTCATCTTAGATGCCCGAACCCAATGATGAGTTTCAGGTGGGTCATTTATCAGTAAGTAAACAGCCAGTAGCATCTACTTCCATGTGGTGATGCCGCAAAAACATGTGCCATAGGCAATCCCTATGTTCGAGTTGTTGGTAACCTCCATGAGAGTCACATGGAAGCTCTGCATTTGAAAATCTTGTACTTGTTCTCGAGCGGTATCGAAACTGCAGATTTCGTTTGCTCCCTCAGACGTGATTAGATCTCTCTTGAAATCTCAATCTCCACTGCAAATCTGAACTTGGCATTCGAAGGATACAATCATTAGTGCTCACTGATCTCACTGATCTCAAGTTCTCAACTGATACTCTCATTGCTACTCCTCATCTAAAAAACTCTCATTGCTATACTAGATAGTTTCAGATCCCTTTATTCCCTGTCTCTGATGAAATCGTTTCATACGGCTGCATTCTTCAAAGATGACTGTCTCTCTGCATCACTTGTCCTGTCAACAGCTTCTGAAATCTGAATGCCTTCAAACAGTGAATTTTTCAGTCAGTGAAGTAAAAGTCCGATCCATGACTTGTCAATTTGTCATGTCACAAGGCGCCCCAAACCGCAAATTCAATTCTGAACCACTGGATCTCGAAGCCCATAACTAAATCACGGATTCCGAGATATCGTTGTTCGGTGGGCGGCGGCGCGGGGATCGTGAGCACATGATCACGTTGTCTGATGGGAGTTAGATAATGCCAAACTGACAGTATCTGATGAGGGAGGTAGTTGCGATGCAGGCTCAACTAACTTCTCATCACGACCGGTCAAACCCCACGCAAAAATGCATGCCATGGGCGGCGGCTTCTTCTTCGGATCGCAGCAACCAGCAGCTGAGCTGCGCGGCTATAAAAGGCGCCCCCTGCACTCTGTTCTTGTATACCTGCAGACTGCAGCGCAAAAGCGAAGTGACACACGCTAAGCGTACAGTACAGGACTATAGCTTCCTGGTTCTTGCAAGAGTTGAGCAGCGACAGCACAGAAATGGCGAAGCGGCCGTCGAGCAAACGGAGCTTCAGGCTGCCGTTCATGTGCGGGCAGTCGGACGTGGCCAGCCCGAGGGGCGCGGCTGTCACGCGCTTGTCATCGTCGTCGTCGTTCGGCAGGGGGTCCAGGTCCGGGTCTAGCTCCAGCTCCAGCAGCAGGCACGGCGAGCTGCAGCGGATCTTCCAGCACTTCGACCGGGACAATGACGGCAAGATCTCCGGCGCCGAGCTGCGCGCCTTCTTCGTGTCCATGGGCGACGACATGCCGTCGTCGTACGGCGACGGTGGCTACATGCTGGACTTCGCGGGGTTCGTGGCGCTGATGGAGAGGGAAGGCGGCCAGGAGGAGGACCTGCGCAGGGCGTTCGAGGTGTTCAACGCCGTGGAGTCCGCGGGCAGGATCACGGCCAGGGGCCTGCAGAGGGTGCTTGGCCAGCTCGGAGACAAGCGTTCCGTCGCCGACTGCGAGGCCATGATCCGGGCCTACGATGTCGACGGCGACGGTGGCCTCGATTTCCACGAGTTCCAGAGGATGATGAGCTAACTGATTCCGGCTTACATAGTGAGTCTTCACTTTCAGAGCCCTGAAGAATGAAAGGGCTGTTCATAGGTCTGCATCCAGATGAGGCAATGCAAGTTGGTACAAGGCAAATGTGTCATCTACGTACTTGGATGCTGCTGCTTGCCTGAAGCAACTTGCTGCTTCATCTTGTGTTGTTTGGTGTGTCAAGTGTATCAGTTAAATTACAATTGATCTTTTCTTCTAAATACATCTATTTTGTTCACGAGTGGGATTTTTTTCCTTTCAAGATTTTCACCTAAAGAAGGTAGAAAAAATATTTTAAATTCTCCAGGTGTTTTTTTACAGTGATATATCACTTGGACTCAAATGTCATAGGTTTGGAGGTTTCTTATGTGGAAATGATCAAGAATTTGGCCTCAACAGGTTTCTTATGCTGCTGCTTGCCTGAAGCAATTTGCTGCTTCATCTTCTGTTGTTTGGCGTGTCACACCAGTGTATCAGTTACGTTGCAATGGGAACGAGCAAATGCTCGTAGTACAGGCTCAAAGAGCCGTGCACTCGGCCACCCGGTTCAAAACCCGGCGTCCACTGTATTTCCGTGCAATTGCATCGGAATGAGGAGCAAAACTCCCCAGTTCAAAAAAAAATCAATTACGTTACAATTGATCTTTTGTTCTAAATACTGCTCTTAGTTCACAAGGCCTTGTTTGGATGCACATGTCACTACCAAAAAGGTGGAATTCTCCTAGTGTTTTTAAGTAGTAATAAAACACTACCACTAATCATAGCACATGAGATTCTCACTGGGAGGCATTTAGTAGAGAAAGTTTATACTAAATATTGAATGGTAAAACATTAGAAGAAGCCCACATCACTAGGAGAAGTAGAAAATTCTGGCTGTGTGTATTCACTCCAATCCACATGTGTTGAAGTGGAATGGAATGAAACTTAGTTTAGTTCCACTCCAATCCACTTCAACACACGTGGATTGAGATGAATACATGTGCATCAAACAAAGCCTAAGTGGGATTCATTTCTTCTAAATACTGCTCTTAGTTCATAAGTGGGATTCTTTTCCTTTCATTTTTTTTCACCTAAGGAAGGTAGGAAAAATATTTTAAATTTTCCAGATGTTTTTTTTTTCAAACAGGTCACCGTTTGGCGTCTTCTTATGTGAAAATGATCAATAATTTGGACTCAACGGGAAATGGCGTGGTACATCACATCACCATTCCACTCACCCAAACAACTTTAACACATGGAAACCGATATGCCTTCACTGGAATCACTGCAAAAATATTTACAGTTTCATAAGGCATCGAGTTTTTACATAAGATATCCTTAGAACAGTAGAATTAACATCGTGCAACGTTGTAAGAAGAAAAACAGAGCAGCAAACAGATGCCTGATGATATACAGACAAGAGAACAAATTCTGTACCCAGAATTCAGAGATCTTCACATACATATGAAGCATCACAAACACAATGCACACTTTCTCAAGCTTAACTAGTCAAGAGTACTAATCCCCATTGCTTCCACATACTCGGGATCTCCCAAACAGCCTACCATGTAAGAAATCACCACTCTAATTTCTCATCAATATACTACACTAGGAAACAAGGCTATTTTCTTCTGCAACCAATTGATATCTCAATTCCGACCTGATTGTGATCGATTACCTTGTTGCTCTGCATAAGGCCTTATGAAAGTTCTTCTCCACCAAACCTCAAAGGCCTTCTGGAGATTGGGGCAGCTGTCTCCAACCTTCAAGAAGCTCCCAAGCCACGAGAGCAAGATTGTCTGCTGATCCTCCAGCGGGAGCGTCAAGATGGTCCGCCCAATACCTTCCTCCACCACTTTCCGGTCGAATGACCTGCAACCATGCTGTAGCCAATTGTAGTCATCCATGAGAGGCTGCAACCAGACGTCCAAGAGAAGCCGCCTTGTGTCCTTTGAAGGAAGCATCTCTCCTTTCCCAATTGCCACAAATAGCCTCGCCGTGACACAACTGACAAGGTGGCGCGACTTAACTGGCAACTTGGAGTGCAGCCCAGCCAGCTCACGTTGGCTAGACCATATGACCGCAAACTCATCTGCAGCATTCCTGTCAGCTAAAATCTCAGCTAACCAAAGCAGATTATCTGCTTCTAGAGCAATTTGTCGGAAAACTGGTTCTTTAATATTAAGAGTTTGCTCAGCAAAATCACCGTTAGTTGCTTGCTGAAACAAGATTAACAAGGAATCCAAGCAGTTCCGGCATGATCTGTAGAGGGTCTCAGAACACAAGTCAGAAGATCCACTTATACAGCTAGTGCTATTCTCCTTCAGAAGCTTCTGTACCAAAGATTTCATCTCACGCCGCCCCCTATCCTCATTGCTTCTCAAAACCAATTCAATGATATGTGAAAATGTGTCATTTGGTGGGGTCGTTAGATCAGACGCTACCCTCTTCAGTACAGGACTAACACCATAGTTCTCACTCTGCAGATTCCGAACAGATGAGACCACATTCTCTTCTTCTTCCCCAACCCAAGGGACTGCTTCCAAGTAATCTAAGCATGACATGACACATGCTGGGAAACCTAACAGCTCCGCAACCTGCACAACCAAAAAAAAGTACTAAGGGAACAATAAAACCTAAGTAAAAGATCGTTTCAAAAAACCTAAGTAAAAGAAAAGCAGAATTTTTATTATTTCTGAAGAGTCCAGATTGGTCGATCGCAATTAAGGCCCCACGTTAGCCTGGTACGGCCATGGTCCATGTAGTCATGGGCCTGATTGGTGCAATTATCTTTCTGTGCCATTTGCTCCATAAAGCAATAACATAATTCATGACAGCCTGCCTAGCTTGAAATTTGTCCCAACCCCCACCAACTGGTCTGTGCGAAATATATAGGACAAGGCAGTCTTTGTCAGCATCCATAGATTAAGTGGCATGTTGTAGTATTATGGGTATAGCAGACAATATCCCTTTGATGTAACAACATGAACCGGACATCCAGGCACCATTCAGTTACACCGAATAATGGGTTCTTTTTTATATTTAAGGATCACTAGTTTATTAATACTAACGGCCGGTCAGACTGCAAGAAGAATACTGCCTCCAGTAATATTTAAGTGACCTAATCTGAACCCTAAATTCTGGTGTAATCCTTTGGTATTTAATAATGAAAATAATTCTACTAAGTGTGACATTCTAGTCGGAGTAGTGTTACAAAACAGAATTTAACCAGGGCAAACCTTCAAGACTCGAAGAACACGAGGAACAGTTTGCTTGATCAGCCTCTGCTTGACATCACTGCAGTACATCAACCCAATAGTCTCAACATAAATCTCCACATCTTCACAATCAGGCACTTCTATACTCGACACTGGAGATTGCCTGGAGAGCTTATCAGCAAAGAAGGTACTGTTTTCAGCTAGGATGTTCTTGTGGACGCTCATCTTTACCGCAACACCATCCTTGCCATACAGCACCACCTTCAAGTCACTGATCTCGAGCTGGCCAAATCCAACAGATATCTTATGCTGCTTCTGTGGCCTTTCATTCACTGCCTTTGGTGGATTAGTCGCAGCATCCTCTGCCGGCAAGCACCTCTGCTCCTCTGAATTGATTTTAGACCTTGTCGGAGTCGAGTGTGTCCTTCTCTCGGATGAGATTGTTGGTGTCCTCTGAATTGATGAGGCCTTTGATGCAAGAGGCGAGGCACCCCCTTTGGGCTTTGTTTTCGCCTGCTGGTTTTGGTTCTTCGCCGTCTTCTGGAGCACGGCCTGCGACGGGCAGCACCAGAACCCTTCTGGGGTTACAGCAATGGGGACATTTCTGATCTTTGTGGTCCGGGCATCACCACTTGCAACCTTCGATTCTGCCATGTTGCCTTCGGAAGATTATGACCAGTTCTGCTACCAGCTCATAGACCTGAGTAGTGATGCACGAGAGTTAAATTAATGAACTAAAGTTGCCATTTGGAATCATGAGAATGTATTGCTCACAAAATCAACTAAGAAAAGAACTTTAAATTATCTTATGACTCTGACCACTGAGCGCGACCCCTAGAATACGGCCTTCGTAATTCGCAAGTAATATTATGATTTCCCCATCTAACTAGAACTTCAGAGTTCAGAGCCATCTTTTCCATCAAGAATTTTGCTTAAAAGTGGCAGATAAATACTAGGCAAATTTTGAACTAGACCTGCCTTCAAATCAAACATGAACAACCACACCAAATCAGCCACGATCCTACAGCAAATTGCTATGTAATCATAGAACATAAATCATCACCCCCCCTATACCTCCAGAATCCAAGAACGGCCAAAAAAAAACTCAGTAACTACCGAGTCCAGAAACACCGTTTGGAAGAACAACCAACAAGGCCACACGTACCTCACCAAAACAACCCTCTCATATCTCTCGAGAATCCAGAACCAGAAACAAAATTGCTTGAAAAAATTTGAAGGCAATCGCGAAACCCACCGAGAGGCCAGCGCACGAAAGCCTCCCGTCCCCCTCCTCCGCCGCAGCCCAGCCCGGCGACAGCCGTAATAAAGACGGGCAGCATCTAGCAATCCAGCCAGGCGTGAGTGATGGCAACCTCACATCATCTCTTTCCCCAAAGCCGGCCGGAGAAAGACGGAGAAGAAGGGGCAGGGAAGGGGGAAAAGCAACGGAAAGAAAAGAGCGCAAAGGGAGAGAGAGCTTTCTACCGGACGACGAGGGGCGCCCTCGCTTTAACCACCTACGACGCCACGCCACCTGCCATCATGGCCCTCCGTCCCTCCCTCTCTGAATTTCTTCTCGGATTCTCCTCCTTTTCCCTCCCTGCTCGTCGTCTTCCTCCTCCGTCCTCCCGCTCCACCTCTTTTATCTTTATCCCGCTGCGGTGACTGTGTGTGCTCTCACTCCCTTGCTGCTCCTTGCGTTTGCAGCCGTTCCACAAGCTCGAGGCCGTACTGCGACCGGCGCTGTAGCGCCTGCTTTGTGTGCTCACACCTCACTCCCAACAGTATCCTAAAATGGGGTCGTGTTTAGATTGAGCTAAAAAAATTGAAATTATTTCGCTCTCTCCGTCACATTAATCTTTACACGCATACATGAAGCATTAAATATAAATAAAAAATAACTAATTATATAGTTTAGTTATAAATCACAAAATATATCTTTTAAACCTAGTTAGTTTCTAATTAAATACTAATTATCAAATATAAACAAAAAAATTACGGTTAGAAAAATTCTAACTCCCCGAGATCTAAACGAGGCCTGGCATGAGATTCTACCAATATCTCGCCCACACCTCTGTGCTGTGACCCTGTATGGCCCCATCTGTTCTTGGGAGGAGCTTGCGCAGCCCGTAGCGCGGGGCCCACAGGCAGTGTCACGTCTGCCAGTCCTGTCTGATTGGGCTTTGAGATTTTAGTCCGTCTTTAGTTGCACCTATAAAAATTTTGGAGGTACAGTAACACTTTTATTTGTATTTAACCATTAGTGTTTAATCATGGGCTAATTAGGTTTGAAAGATTTGTCTCGTGATTTACAATCAAACTGTGTAATTAATTATATTTTTACCTATATTTAATGCTCCATACATGCGTCCAAAGATTCGATTTGACGGGAATCTTGTAAAAATTTTGAAAGTTTGAAGAAACTAAACAGGACCTAACTCCACACCTTGATGCTTTCAGCCTGTTCGTTTGGCTGAAAATAAGCGGCTGAAAGTATTGTTGGCTGGTTTGTTGTGAGAGAAAAACACTGCTGGCTGGCTAAAAATAAGCGGCTGAAAGCTCAAGCGAACAGGCTGTTTGTTTAGAGCATGTCCAACAACTCCCCTGTCCCCAATCCAAGTACCATATCGAGGGAGTTGGCTCAAAATCTTAGCTCCAACAGATTCCTTGTCCTATCCCCATAAATTGGTGATCACAAAAAAAAGCCCAACTCCCCTCAAATAAAGGGAGAGATACAACTCCCCCAATACTACAGGCGCGCACACAACTGTCGCCATCCGGATTTTTCTTGCGCCTGACACCACCCGCGCGTACCTCGGAGCTCGTCGCCCAAGCATGGCCTGCCGCTCGCTGCCCACTGCCTGAGCGCCCGCAGTTGCCGCCGTCGCCGTGGAGGTGTTGAGGAGGGGCGGCAAACGTCCAGTCGAAGAAATCGAGGAGGGGCTGCATGCCGAGGACTCGAGGAGGGGCATCAGATCCGGATCTTAGGAGGAACGAGGAGGAGGGCGGCGCGGAAGTGGAGCAGGAGGCGGGAATGCATGGCGAACGCGAGGAGGAGAGGGGAGGCCACGGCGGGCGGGGGTGCTCGGGCCGCGCTCGTGCTCGACGGGGTAGGGAGCGACGGGGAGTGCCCGTGCTTGACGGGTGGGGAGCAGCGAGTCATGCTCGGGCGCTAGAGAGAGGAAAGAGCTGCTGCATAGATGGAGAGAGAAGAAAAGAAAAGAAGAGGAAAGAAATAAAAAATATAATCTGACAGATGGATCTCTGTATCGGGGGAGATTATTTGTGATCTGTTAGAGAGATCTCCGATAGTTTAAAAAGTTGTATTTGTGATCACCAATACCATCTGTGATCACCAATACCATCCTATTGGGATGAAATATTGATGAGCTGTCGGTAGTAGTAGTACCGTTTTGTTTGTGTTTTACCAGCCTTGGCACTGCAGCTTTACACCTCGCTGGAAGGGTAATCTACCTTGGCATCCGATCTCTGGTCTCAGCATGGTTTACCAGTTACACCCCCCCCCCCCAAAAAAAAACTTTTGATCACGTGAATGCTATGATATGATGGATGGATTAGGCACTTGGGTTTTAGTACTGCTGGATAGTAAAACGAGGTTTACTGCTACCCAGGCATCGATTGAAAATGAAGGCAGGCCAGATGTGCATTACACTGTCTGGATCAGATTAATCGGAGATTCTTTCTTTGCGGCAACTTTGAAGCATGTCGGCATGTTGCGTGAGCAGAACTCATCATCAGCTGGGGCAAACACGCTCGCTCGTTTCAAATAATCTATCATTGTCCTAGGGCTTAGGCGTTTTCCTGCTTCATTCCTAGTGCAATCTGCGGCGTATAGTACGCTGAGTTAATGCCGTTTTTTGAGTAAAGCCCACTCATCTTGCCAATTAAGCACACTTGGCGTGTCAGTGATCGAGAATTACAAGACAGGCCAGGTTTGAATCCAGCCGGCCTTGGCAACGCACCAACGGGTGGCAACGGTGTAATAATCCTAGTATTACAGTGTATCACGGGCAGCAACACCAAGGACTGAACTGAATTGTCGTGTCCTCGTGGCAGAACAAGAATAGGGGACATTGGCAAGGAGAAAACCGCGAGGACCAGCAGGAAATCCAAGGGGCTACAGCCATCGTGGCAAAGCTGCCGATTGGTGAATGGCGAGCAAAGAGGACCAGAGGACGCAGGCACCGGCACCGCCGTGTGCTAGCAGCCACTGGCACTCGAGTAGTGGGATCTAGGAGTAGTCCAGAGAGAAGAGACGCCAAAAAAAGGCCCGAATGTCCGTATCTGTATGCTTGCTTCTGCCTACTTTCACTGTATCTGTATAGGCGCTGGCATTTGGAGCCTGGCTACCCGAGTGCCAAGCTCTCGGAATCTCCGATCCTCTCGAGCATGGACGCTTTGCATGGAATTCGAGGCACATTTGTGTCGTGAATAGTCCAGCTGTCCTGAAATAAATAACTTTCTTAAATGGATGCATGTAAACGATAACAGCTAAATTTGAGAAATATCCTCGAAAAAGAAAGAATATGAGGGCACATGTGTCTTTTGCCAGCATCTTTAATCCGTCTAAAAATTTTTAGAAACTTATTTATTATGAAATTGTCCCGTAGTATTATGCACTCTAGAGGTTTTTAGGACAAATTAAGAGAGAACATGTGCTCTCACTTTATTTTTAATTCAGAGGCTATCATCAACATATGATTAGTGGTGATTGGTTCACAAATAGCAACTAACAATATAATACCTACCAAATTTATGCAACTATTTATTGGTAAATTATTTTGTCCCCCTAGAATCCTATATTTGAATTACACGACGGGGGAGTACGGTACTACTCAAGTACTCTTGCAATCTTGCTAAACTTGAGTTGCTGAGGTGAGAACAGTTGAACAAGAGCATGGTTGTTGGCAAGCACATCACTGACATCGCACGATAACGGATAAAAAAAAGCAGCACGTTTGACGTGCCCCAACGGTCCAACCAATGCGTTTCAACTTGACCAAAATTTGTCTCAAATTTAAGCACGGTTAGTCTCCTTTCGCAATGTATATACTCCTATGGCGTGCTTCGCGGCATCGCAAGTCAAAACAACACGATCTTTCATGTCACGGAACACGGGGTTTAAACTTTTGGATTACCGTGAGACGTGGCCGTTGATTCTCGCGTCCCAAGTTTGTAACTCGCTCCCTCCAATAGCCCTTTGTTTCCAGCCAAGGTAACTTCGATGGTACTGGTAAGAAAATGGTGCCAGGCTGAGTCTTTGCCTTTAGAGTAGTTCGAACCGAACCTGAAACCTTTTTCGTGTCTTTGAACTTTGATCGTTTTCACAGCCAATGACCGTGAGAACGGAATCATTCAGGGGCACACTGACCGCCATTGTTCTTTGGATTTGAACTTTGAAAGTAGAAACCGTATGGTTCCGGCCCTGTTCTGCTGGTCATGTTGCGGCTTGTTTCAGCTTGTTTCAGCTTGTTCTCTCTCACAGAACACTATTGAATCAGCCGAAATCAGCCGGCTTTTATACCAGCCGAACTAGCCCTCCAGCTCGGCTAGCGACTTGGCCTTCGGTTGGCACCATTATTAATTCGCCTTTCCCTTTCCCTTTTCGAAAAGTCAGATCAATTAATTAGGTGCAAAATCAGCTTTTCTTTTATTAAAGGATAAAAGAAATCAATAACCTAGGTATAGGTCAGGTGGAAGATTGCTGATGCATTCTGCCTTTATCTTAGGCCTAAAACCGATTGGAAAAAAATATGAAGACAAAAAAAAACTATGATGACGTAGCATTCACCGGTGGTTTGTGGAATGAGACGGTAAATGAAACATACACTTCATTCTAACCATAAAGCTATTCAATGGTTTGTTCCATGGAATGAAATAGTCAAAACATGTCTTCATCGTCAACTACGCTATTTCTCATCGTCAACACACCTATCACATGAGACCTCCTCGGCGCCGGTGAACTCGCCTGACCCCAGTGAACCCAGCGTGCTTCATCCGTATTATCTCGGTAGACAAGAGCAAGGAAACATGGAAAAGTGGATCACATATGTTGTTTTCCGTTACAATGTATTTGAGGACTCTAATTTGAGGGCTTTTGCTGAAAATGTTGTAAAAAACCAAACCCTCAAAAATAAGAGGAGCCCTCAAATCAAAAGTATGGTCTTGATTTGAGGGCTCCTTAGAGATGCTCTAAGCGTGTGTTTGGTTGGTAGGATGATTGGGAATGTGATGGGACGATCCCTGATTTGGTGTCGGTTCATTTGAGCTCAATCGGAGACCGGACCGTTCTTCAGGGGAATATTCCCCTCAAATGCGGGACGCCGCCGCCCCTAGGAATCGAGCGGACAGGGTGGTCCTCTTTTGACAGTGTCGTCGTCCGTCTCGTGACCCATATGTCCTCATCTTCTCCGCGACGTCCGTGTCTTCTCCGTGCTTGACCTCATGGCGGTAGGAGCTCGTCACCAGACCTTGTGGGGACGGAGTCGAGCTCTCGGTGGTTGGATTCTATGGCGGCCAAAACTCACGATGTCCTCTTCTTCCCCATGCTCGAGCTCGCAACAGCCTTATCTGGGTGGTGTGGCGCATGGGGGTGAGGTCGAGGGGCACCTACTGTCAAGCTTCATGTAGCGCGACACATGGGGAAGAGGGGTCGAGCTCGCGCCGTCCTCGTCGATGCAGAGCGACGTCCATCCTCGAGCTTCGAGCGATGAAAGGATCAAGATGCCCAAGAGGGGGTGAATTAGGCTTCTCTAAAAATTAATTGCAAGAATTAAATCCTACAAGCCGGAATTCACCCCTAGTGCCTACGTGTGTTCCTAGATATTCTACCGGTAAAGAGTTTTGCACCCTAGTTTCCAATCCTAGTCTAGCATGGCAATTCTAGGAAAGTAAAACAAGCAATAAATGTAAATACGAGAAAGTAAATGCTTGAAAGTAAGGGCAAGAAACACGGTGATGTTTTTCCGAGGTATCGGAGAGTCGCCACTCCCCACTAGTCCTCGTTGGAGCACCCGCGCAAGGGTGTAGCTCCCCCTTGATCCGCGCAAGGATTAAGTGCTCTCTACGGGCTGATTCTTCGACACTCCATCGCGGTGAATCGCCCAAAACCGCTCACAAGATGAGTTGGGTCATCCACAAGCTTCGCCGGATGATCACCAAACTTCCAATCACCACCAAGCCGTCTAGGTGATAGCGATCACCAAGAGTAACAAGCTAGAACTCTCACTTGACCAAAACGAGCCTAATGAGAAGGAGGATGCACACTTGCTACTATCTAATCACTAGTGAGGAACTCTCAAGCTTTGATTCTCAAATCACACTCCTCACTAGAGCTCTTGCACTCCCTTGCACTCCAAAGGTGTTTCTCAGCTGAACAAATGAGTAAGAGACCTCTAAAAGAGGTGGTGGGGATGTATTTATACACCCCACAGTCGAAACGAACCGTTACCTGCCAACTCAGCAAAACGCGGGGTGACCGGACACGCCGGTCGAAGTGATCGGATGCGCCGGTCGCACGTAACGGTCGAAATTCTAGAATTTCGACTGAGTGACCGGACGCGCCGCTCGAAGTGACCGGACGCGCTGGTCGCTCGTAACGGTTGAAATTCTAAAATTTCGGCTGAGTGACCGGACGCGCCGATCAGGGGTGATCGGACGCGTCCGATCGTGCAGGGAGCTTACTGTAACGAGATCGGACGCGCGACCGCGTCCGATCGGTGATGACCGGACGCGTCCGGTCGTCGCAGGACCTAACTGGAACGTGACCGGACACACCGATCACACCCAGGTCACGTCCGAACGGATGGTTTCCCTTAAGTGACACGTGTCGGTCTGACCACCGCGTCCGGTCCTCGCAAGGACCGCGTCCGGTCGTCAGCGCCGAAACGCAGTCGCGGTTTTGAACTGACCGGACACGCTGGTTAAACCGAGAACCGCGTCCGGTCAAGGGAAAAACTCTCTAAACACTCCAAAACGTGACACAACTTGAACCAAGTTGCTTCTAACTGAACTTTGAGCTATTCTAGAGCTGCCTAGTACTAAGTTTAACAAGTGTGCACCACACCTAAACATAAGACTCACCTAGGTCAAGCTACACGCTCATGCTCCCCTTAATAGTACGACCAAAAGAGAAAACGAAGATCCTAATAACTATTCCGAATGTAACTCAACACCTTGACATCCGGAACTAACCGTCCTTAATCTTGACGTCACTCCTTTGAAAACCGAAACGATTTCCATCAGGGGGCATGAATACCACGGTGCCCAAAGCAGTTATCACCTCCATGACCTAACTTACCAAGGTTTCTGCAAAACACACGTTAGTTATGGTAATAAAGCGTTGTCATCAATTGCTGAAACCAACTCTCAGGGCCTAGATGCTTTCATTCTTCCCTTTTTTGGTGATTGATGACAACACTAAGATTCAAAAGATAGGAGTTGAGGTTTTCGAACATGCTTGGTTCACATAAGCAAAAAGCAATAAGCACAAAATGTTAGAAAATGCTTATGTGTTCCAAGCCAAAAGAGTGTACTTATAAGATAAGACATGAAACGTTAGTACACAAAAAGATATAGCTCAAAAGAGAGATCGGAGTAAGGCACGGAAGCACAACCTTATGAGCTATAACCAAACAAGTGACATGATTTAAAACTGTGACTAGATAAACCATAGAGACTCAAAGTATCTCACACGACCACATGTCACAAGAATGCAATTACTGTAAAGTAAACATAATGCAAGAATGTAACACATAAAAAACGAAAAACCTCTATCAAAACTCCCCCCTGAATCTACTCTCTCCCCCCCTTTGGCATCAACCGCCAAAAACTAATCTAAGGATCTGATGGGGGAACAGACGGAGTCGAGTCGGGTGCCGAGGCGCGCGTAGTAATCACAAACTGAGAAGTGTCTCCCTTGGACTCGGAGCTATCAGGCTGACCCTCTGAAGAAGCACGCGGCTGTGAAGCGGTCTGGGTCTGAGCAACAGGAACAGGTACTGACGAAGTAGCAACAAGTGGAGCAGTCTCTGTGACCTGAGCCTGAAGTGAGCCAATAGCTGGGGGATCTGTCGAGGCAACGGACGAAGGAACTGTCTCTGTAGTGCCCGTCCCTGTCACAAGAGGAATAACTGCATCTGAAGCTGACAACCCTGATGAAGTAGCAAAAGTAGTGTGCAAGGGCGTCGGCTGACCAGTCAACTCGCTATATGTGGCACTAAGATCAACAAAAGGTGTGCCGGTCAAAAGGTGAGGGCGAGGCTGGTCTGAAGGAGTAAATCCCGTCTGAATAGGCGTGTAGCTCAGGGACTGGAACGACTGAGGGACCTGCAGCTGTGGAGAGGTGAACTGAAAGCTCGGCGGTCCCTGACTCGAAGGTCCACTAGACTGTAAGGCTGAAGTCAGGACAGATACAGGTGGAGGAACCCCAACTGTGACTAGGTGACGCAGAAGATCCAAGTACTGCTGCTGGCTAGCTGCACTCTGTCGCTGCATCTCATACTGCTGACGCTGCATCTCGACTTGCTGGCGCTGTATCTCAAGCTGCTCTCTCTAGAACTCATCCTGTCGAGCCTGTATCTGTGCAAAGGCTGCAACGATGTCCTGAGCCTGCCTCTGTAGCTGAAGCTCCTGACGCTCCTGTGCCTGGGTCAGCCTCTCAAGAATAGCCACCATGGCTGGGTCTGAGCGGGAGGCTGAACCAGAGCCACCGGCCTCGTGGTCGTGAGGCCGAGGAGACCGATACCTGGGGATGGGCTGATAATCCTTGTCAGTGCTGTCAAAGGCCTCATCCTCAGCTATATCAGTGGGCTGAGCATCTAGATCTGCAAGCTCTGCCTCAGCAAGACCCTGTACGTTTGCGTCCTACTTAGCCGCTGTCTCAGGCACCTGAGGTCTCTCTCTCTGTCCTGAGACAGGGGCCTGCTCTCTCGTAACTGAAGCTCATAGCTGACGGATATCATACTTAGGAAAAGCAGTGGTAGTATCAGATATCTCAACTCTAATCTCTACAGGAAGCTCAAGGGCAGATCTGATGATGAAGCAAATCCAATGAGCATAGGGCAGCTGATGGTGTCCCTTGAAGCCCTCTGCCAGGGTGTCCTCCATATCACTAAGCATAAGATCCCAAATGTCAAAAGGTGTCTGTGAGAGGAGGTGGTGAACAACCCATAGTTGCATCCTGGTCAATCCCTCTCTGTAACCAAGCCTGGGAAGAAGAGTACGCCTGATAATAGCATCCAGAACTCGGGCAAGCGGTGTCAAATTGGCAGGTGTGCGACGAGACCCTTCGCCAAAAGGCTCACGGAAGCAGGGTCGGATCAGATCTGTAGGTGGCACAGTACCGCCATGAGGGTGTCTAGGTGGAGCTGTCTGACCGAAACAGAGCTGGTGGATCTTCGTGTCTGATGCTGGGAGTCTGAGAATCTCCCGCACTCTTGTGCTGTACAGTCTGCGGTCGCGACCTTGGAATGCAAAGTGTATGAACTCATGGGCCGGATCAATCCATAGTGAAGCATAGAACTCCCTAACCCAAGTGCCGCAGTATGCACCTGTCCGTCCAAGAAAATCTGACAAGCCCGGTAGAAAGGACAGGTGCGGACGAAGCTGCTCACCCACTACCTCTACAAGTGACTCAATGCGACAGACCCTCTGTGGTCGAAAGGCAATGCCACTGTCAACATAAGCTCTGTAGAAATCCTCCTGTAGAGGAGTATAGAAACCCTCTAAAGCTCTGGAGTCCCTCTGAGGTGGGAACCACCGGCTGACCTCAACAAATCTCAACCCTTGCACCTGACGTGTTGTAGCACCTCTCAAGTCAAAGTGCTCGACAGGGGGTGAACCTCTAACCCTGGGAGGTGGACGTCCTCCATGACACTGGCCCTCTGGCTGCACCTCTGTCCCCTCTGGAGCCTCTGCAGGTGGATCGACTGACATAGCATCTGCATCCTCTGTCACCTCTGTGCCCTCAGTGGCCTCAGTAGTCTCTATACCAAGTTGTCGACCATCAAGATGAAAGCGACGCTCGCCAATGCGTATACCACTGCTCCTGCCTCCCCTCTCTGCCTGCTCAGCTGCATCGGCGACTGCCTGAGCGATCTCTGCATCAGTAAGGGTCTTCTTCTTCTTCTTTCTGGCCATGATCTTGATGCGCTTTCCACGCGCAACCTCAGACAGACGAGGAGGACTGTCGTCCTCGTCACTAGGAGCACCACCGGCGTTCTTGCAACGAACCATGCTGTCACACTATCGGGAAACCTTTGAAAGATGGTGTACTGACACTCGAGAGGCTTGGCCTCAATCCGTATCCGCAGGCTTGGTCTCGGATTCAATAACTGAACAGTAGTCACCCCGACACACCGACAAACTCGCTGAAAAGACGGAATAGATGGATCTACTATAAGCAACATATATATTCTAAAAGGTACGAAACCCTAGAGATAGCAAGCATATAGGGTAAGATAAGAAACGAAACATGATAGCTACCTCGAATCGATGAGTAGACGGTGAAAAGGTAAGATGACCTTGTTCGCGAGACTTCCTAAATACGCCGGACGAGCTCTGATTTGCCGAAACAAGGGATAATTAGGATATCAAACAATGAGCTTTCGGCAAACCCTAACAGGGAGAATCAAGGGATGCGAAACAACCTCGCGAAGAAGACGTCGCGCGAAGAAACTTCAACAACGATCGACCGAGACGACGCTGCGCGAACCCTAGGGTTAGGGTTAGGGCAACACGCGATGGCCAAAAACGAAGACGAGCGCGAGGGATGCAAGTGCCGGCCGGAGGTGGCACAGGTGATGATGGCACGGCTCACTGGCGGCAGCTGACGCGGCAGCGATGGGACGGCGGCGGCAAGGGCAGTGGCGCGGCGTGGCGTGGCTAGGGCGGAGCAGACGGCGTGGGCGGGCGACGCAACGCGGCAGAGCAGTGCAGCCGGGCACGCCGGAGGAAGAGGAGGAGGGCGCGGGCGTGAACTCCGGCGACCTAGGGCAAAGGAGGTGGCGGATGCGGCAAAAAGGCGGCGGCAAGGGCACGGGCGATGGTTGAAGAAGAAACGAACCGGCACCGAAGAAATTTATGAAGGGTTAGATCTGCTCGGGAAATGATGACCGGGCGCGGTGGTCGATATGACCAGACGCGGCGGTGCAGCGTCCGGTCACACTCCAGTAAGCACCTGGAGCGACCGGACGCATCCGGTTAGGACTGACCGGACGCGGACAGAGTCCGGTCGAGGGTTACCTAGGAAAGTCATCGCGAATGACCGGACGCGGTGGTGGTTACCGGGACCGGACGCGGTATTCAACAGCAGCGCGTCCGGTGCAGCGTCCGGTCACTAGATCAGGAGTTGGTCTTCTGGACGACCGGACGCGCTGGTGGTCGCCGGGACCGGACGCGGTGGTGAAGCATCACTACGTCCGGTGCAGCGTCCGGTCCAGCGTCCGGTCACTGTTTTTCGCCCTTCTTCATTCCGAACTTCGACGCGACTTCTCCTAATCAAGTTCTAATTCAAAGAGACACAAATAAACACCAATTGGAACATGATAAGAGTGACCTCACTCAAACCCTCAAGTTTCTTAAAATAGTTTTCCTTAGGCTAATATTATTTTTAGGAAAAATAGGCAACAAACACCCGAGGAGCAACGTATGGCCATGCAATAGAGTTTTTGAACCCTTGGGAGCGTCAAAATGCTCTCTCTACCCATGAACGAACACAGAGGTTGCTCAAAGCCAAACCGAAAAGAAACGACAAAGCAACAACCATGCAAATGCAATACAAAACAAGTAAGTAAAGCTAGGTTGCTTGTCAAGTTTGATCCACGGTTAGGCTTCTTCACTCCTCCAAAGGAGGGTTATCGTAACCGTGTTAGCCAAGCCCTAGATGCATTGCGGGTAATTAAACATGACATATAATACAATGCAATGCAAGGGACAACACAAGCTCATTTTTTAAAGTTACTAGAGTCAAGCACATTGAGTTCACTTCTCAACCTACAAAAGGTAGCTTCATCCAAAGGTTTAGTGAAGATATCCGCTAATTGATTTTCACTTCTTACACCTTCTAGTGATATATCATTTTTAGCAACGTGATCTCTTAGAAAGTGGTGGCGGATATCAATGTGCTTGGTGCGAGAGTGTTGTACCGGATTATTAGCAATTTTAATGGCACTTTCATTATCACATAAAAGTGGCACCTTTTCAAGAACAATTCCATAGTCTAGGAGGGTTTGTTTCATATATAAGATTTGTGCACAACAAGCCCCCGCGGCAATGTATTCTGCCTCGGCGGTGGACAAAGCCACACTATTTTGCTTTTTAGATGACCAAGATACTAATGACCTTCCAAGCAAATGGCACCCTCCGGATGTGCTTTTTCTATCAATTTTGCAACCGGCATAATCCGAATCGGAATAGCCAACTAGTTGGAATCTAGCTCCTTTGGGATACCAAAGACCAATGCTTGGGGTGTGCTTAAGATATCTTAAGATTCTTTTTACGGCACTTAAGTGAGGTTCTTTAGGGCACGCTTGAAAGCGAGCACACATGCACACACTAAACATGATATCGGGCCTAGATGCGGTAAGGTACAACAAACTACCAATCATAGAACGGTAGAGAGTTTGATCAACCGGTTTACCTCCCTCATCTAGGTCGAGATGTCCATTAGATGGCATTAGGGTCTTGATTGGTTTGCATTCTTTCATCTTGAACCTTTTGACAAGATCCTTGGTATACTTTTCTTGAGAGATGAAAATCCCTTCTCTCATTTGCTTGACTTGAAAACCAAGGAAGAATGTGAGCTAATTGGAAAACCTTTGAAAATGATTGAGAAAAAGCTAACACACAAGCACATGGAGATGTACACTTGATGGTGTTGGCACATTTGCAAAGGTGGCGTTGGTCGCGCTGTGGTTTGCGGGTAGAGAGGGGTTTGGGTTCCTCTCTCCCTCCCGCCGAGCGTGTGAGCGCGGGATTCAGGCGATTTCGGGGAAATGAAATGCCTATTTTCCACTACGCCGAAAGTCGGAAAAGAAACAGAGGCGAACGGGGTCACTGAGGTGACCGGACGCTGCACCGGACGCGGTCACGGTGTGACCGGACGCGTCCGGTCAGTACATCGCGGTATCGGGCGCGCGGGCTAGGGTTTGTAACCGGCGCGTCCGGTCACTCGCGGGACCGGCGCGTCCGGTCAAGTGCCCAGAAGGAACTGCGGTTCGCAAGGACGATCGGACGCGGGGCACGTCCGGTCACACGCGATCGGACGCGTCCGGTCGTTGAAGGAGCTTACTGGACTCTAACCGGACGCAGGCACTGTCGCGTCCGGTCCTCACAAGGAGCGCGTCCGGTCGTTGCGTCGCGGGCGCGTGGGTCAGTACGATCGGCGCGTCCGGTCATTCGACAGGCGCGTCCGGTCATCGGGACCGGCGCGTCCGGTCGGTTGAGCAGCGCGTCCGGTCATAGCGATTGACCGTTGGCGCGCAGTGACCGTTGGAGGATCTAACGGTCGCATTTGAAATTTGAGGGACACGTGGACGTCGCAGGGTGACCGGACGCGGTTGAGCGCGTCCGGTCAGTTTCGACCGGCGCGTCCGGTCGTTCCGAAAAAACGGTCAGTGGAGTGGCAACGGCTCTATTTGTTTGGGGTGCTTATAAATACTCGTTGGCCGGCCCTTGGGGAGGTCTCTTGGCATTTCTAACACTCTTGTGCATCCTTTGAGCTAGAGCTACTCCTCCCACTCATCTCTCTTGCTTGATTGCAAATCAAAAGTGAGATTGAGTGATCCCAAAGTGCATTGCATAGCTTGAGGGCATCTAGTGGCACTTGTGGGTGGTTTAGCCGGTGGATTTCTTGTTACTCTTGGAGAGTACCGCTCCTAGCCGGCTTGGAGATTGTTGGAGGCGTTGGCAAGAGAAGGTGATTGTTCTTGGCCACCTCCGGTTGTTTGTAAGAGGTTCTTGTGCTTTCCTCGGCGGGACGCCAAAAGCAACTCTATTGGATTGCGCGTGTCATTGAGTTACCTCACTTGAGAGTGGTGTCTTGCGGTGCCTTGCGGGGCGTGCCTTGAGGGGCAAGTGACTTGAGGGTCACACCGAGGAACCATCTAAGTGTTGGTCGACACAACCGGTGACGTAGCTTGTCGGTGCACAAGTGAACACCGGGTGAACAAAAATATTGTGTCTCTTGTCTCCCGGTGATTGGTCTATATATTGTGTTGTTGTCAATATTAATTGATTGTATATCATCTTGGTAATTGGCAACATCTTCACTCCACCGTCGGTATAAGATTCACAATCCTTTCTCTCGCATTTACCTTTACTAGATTATCTTGTGTAGCTCTAGTGGTAGCCTTTTCTAGTAGTTGTTAGCTTGCTCACTAGTGTAAGTTAGTGACTTAGCACTTGTGTGAACTAGATATCATAATCTACTAGACTTGTGGATAGGAGGCTTGCATCACAACCTTTGGCTAAGCAAAACTCGCTTTACGCCGTTTGTTATTCTAACAAGTTTGCTTAGTGGTGCTTGTAGAATTTTTTATAGGCTATTCACCCCCCCTCTAGCCATCTAGGACCTTACAAGTGGTATCGGAGCCGTGGTCACCGTTTTAATCAAGGCTTAACATCCTTCGGTGTGAAAAATGGCTCAAATTATGTTCAATCATGTTGGGGGCAAGCCACCATTCTTTGATGGTGTTAGTTCTTTTGCTCATTGGAAGAGAAAGATGACAATGTACCTTGGTTCTATTCATGAGAGAGTATTGCAAGTCACCGAGAATGATTTTGCTATCATTGATCCCAATCATCTCACCGATGAAGATAGAGCAAATAGAACATGCAATAGAATGGCTCTCAATACACTCTACAATGGTATTGACACAAAAGTGTTTGAGGGCATCAAAGATTTGGAATTGGCTAGTGAAGTATGGACAAGGTTGAGTGAGACATATGAAGGCACTAAGGTTGTGAAGAGTGCCAAGCTATATGGGCTCAAGAGTGGTTTGAGAACTTCAAGAAAAAGGATGATGAAACAATCATTGAAATGTTTCATAGATTGCAAGTAATTGTAAATGATCTCAAGAGCTTAGGGCACAAGACTCAAGACCAAGATTTTTGCCATAAGTTCTTATTGAGCTTACCTAGAAGATTCAAGATGTTGATCATGATGTTGCAAAGAGATAGGCTTGAAGCAATGAAGCCTAATGATTTGCTTGGTGAAGTATTGACCTATGACAAATATGATCAAGATGTTGATGACAAGGAGAAGGTGGAAGATGAGAAGAAGAAGAAGACCGTGGCATTTAAGGCCACCTCCTCCAAAGGCAAAGCTATCATCATAGAAGAAGAGGAAGAAGAAGACAATAATGAAGATGAAGATTACGAAATTGATGATGAGGCATTTGCTTTTATAGTCAAGAAAATGGGTCACATGTTCATTAAGAGAAAAGGCTTCAAAAAGAGAAATGACAATTTCAAGAGCAATGAGCAACAAAGGAAGTGCTTCACTTGTGATAGCACCGAGCACCTTCAAGCCGATTGTCCCTATGACAAAAAGAAAAACAACAAGAGGGGCAAGTTTGAGAAGAAAAAGAAAGAAGCCAAGATAACATTCAAGAAAGGCAAGAATGGAGTCTATGTGGCCACTTGGGAAAGTGATGATGATGATGAAGAAGAAGAATCATCCAACAAGGCTTTTGCTTCCATTGCTATCAACAAGAAGCCTTTACTATTTGATTCATCCTCTTCATGCTTCATGGCCAAAGAAGCTAAGGTATTATATGATGAAAGTGATGATGAAAGTGAAATGGAATATGTTCATGATAGTGATAATGATAAATATGATAATGAAAATGATGATGATGATGAACCAACTAAAGAACAACTATATGACTTGTTGCAACAAACTAGAGACATAGCTATTGCCAAGAACAAGGAGTGCAAGAAGCTTTCAATGAAAGTAGCAATACTTGAGAAAGTTCTTGGTGAGCTTAAGACCACTCATGAGAGTCTAGTGGAAGACCATGAGGATCTTGATAAGGCTCATTCCAAGCTTGAAAAAGCTCACTCGTTGCTACTTGAGCAACAAGCAAAGAAGGAGGTTGTTGTATCATGTGATATAGGTGTTACATGTGATATAATTGATGAATCCTTTTATGAACCTATCATCATGTCAAATACTAACCCTTCTTGTAGCTCTTCATCCACCACCACCAACTCTACCTCTACTACTAGTGATGGTTTCACTTGTGATGCCTCACTAATGGTTGAGAATGAGACTCTCAAGAGAGAGGTGGATGAGCTCACTCACGCCCTAGGCAAGGCCTATGGTGGTGAGGCCCGCTTGCTTAAGTGCTTGGGTAGCCAAAGGTTCTCTCTTAACAAAGAGGGATTGGGCTACACCCCCAAGAAAGGCAAGTCGGCCTTTGCAACTCCAAAGCCTAGCTTTGTGAAGGGCAATGGTCGGTTTTGCAATAGATGCAAGCAAGTTGGGCACCTAGAGCATAATTGCAATAAAAAGAACCAAAGCAAGAACTTTGTTAATGCTATATCTTTTGATTCTTGCTATGTGCTTACCAAGGGTGTGAAGGGTGTGCAAGCTAAGTTTGTTGGTACACCAATTGTGGGCCCAAAGAAGAAGGCTATTTGGGTACCAAAGAGCTTAGTTACTAACCTACAAGGACCCAAGCAAAAATGGGTACCTAAGCTTCATTGATTTGCTTGTAGGTCAATTACAAAGCCGGAGGAAGGCATTGGATTGTTGATAGTGGGTGCACTCAACACATGACCGGTACATCAAGAATGTTTGATTCATTCAATGACAATGATAGTGGTGTTGATTCTATCACATTTGGCAATAACAAGAAAGGCAAGGTTATTGGCTTGGGCAAGATTGTAATATCAAATGATATGAGTATCTCTAATGTGTTGCTAGTTGAAAGTTTGGATTTCAATCTTCTATCCGTAGCACAAATATGTGATCTAGGCTACAAATGCATCTTTGGGGTTGATGATGTGGAAGTTATTAGTGTGGATGGTTCAAATGTGGCATTCAAGGGCTTTAGATATGAGAATCTCTACCTAGTTGACTTCAATGCTAGAGAAACTTCTTTGACAACTTGCTTAGTCTCCAAATCAAGCATGGGTTGGCTTTGGCATAGAAGGCTTGGTCATGTTGGCATGAAACAATTGAAGAAGCTTACAACTCATAATCTTGTCAATTGTTTGAAAGATGTTGAATTTGAAAAGAATAAGCTTTGTAGTGCATGTCAAGCCAGGAAGCAAGTTGGAAGCTCACATCCAAAGAAGAGTACAATGAGCACATGCAAAGCATTTGAGTTGATGCACATGGATCTATTTGGACCAACAACATATACAAGCATAGGCGGCAACAAGTATGGCTTTGTCATAGTGGATGACTTCACAAGATTCACATGGGTATTCTTTCTTAGTGACAAAAATGAAGTGTTTGACACCTTCAAGACATTTCTCACTAGAGTTCACAATGAGTTTGAGATTAGAATCAAGAAAGTGAGAAGTGACAATGAAAGTGAGTTCAAGAATACAAGAATTGAAGAACTTTGTGATCATTATGGTATTGGACATCAATTCTCGGCCAAGTACACTCCACAATCAAATGGCCTAGTTGAGAGGAAGAATAGAACATTGCTTGATATGGCTAGATCAATGCTTCATGAGTACAATGTGAGTCAATCATTTTGGGATGAAGCAATCAATACCGCTTGCTACTACATCAATAGACTATATTGTCATCCATTGCTAGAGAAGACCCCATATGAGTTACTTCATGGAAGAAAGCCCAATATTTCTTACTTTAGGGTGTTTGGTTGCAAATGCTATATCTTGAAGAAGGGCACTAGATTGGGGAAGTTTGACAAAAGATGTGATGAGGGGTTCCTACTTGGTTATTCAACTACAAGCAAAGCTTATAGAGTTTGGAACAACTCAAGTGGCATTCTAGAAGAAGTCCATGATGTGCAATTTGATAAAACCAATGGGTCACAAGATGAAGAAGAGAATCTAGATGATGTTAGTGGAACTCTATTGGTGGAAGCAATGAAGAACATGGACATTGGGGACATTAGAGCAAAGCAAGTTATTGATATTCAAGATGATGATAAAGATCAAGTGCTAAATTCTCCATTCAAGCTAGCTAGTGACTCTCAAGTGCAAGATCAAGGTGCTAGTTCATCTCATCAAGATACATCAAGTGATCAACCAAGCTCAAGCAATCAAGTGCAAGTACTCCAACCACAACATGTTGCAAGAGATCACCCCATTAATAGTATTATTGGTGATATTAGAAGTGGTGTGCAAACAAGATCAAGATTGACTATGTTTTGTGAGCATGCATCATTTGTGTCAACCATAGAACCAAAGAAGATAGAAGAAGCTTTGAGGGATGCCGATTGGATTATGGCTATGCAAGAAGAACTAAACAATTTCACAAGAAATGATGTTTGGAAATTGGTAGAAAGGCCAAATGACTACAATGTGATTGGAACCAAGTGGGTGTTTAAAAACAAGCAAGATCAAGATGGCATTGTAGTGAGAAACAAAGCAAGACTAGTTGCTCAAGGTTACACTCAAGTTGAAGGTCTTGACTATGATGAGACATATGCTCCCGTGGCAAGATTGGAGGCAATAAGGATTCTATTGGCTTATGCTTGTGCACACAATATCATACTATATCAAATGGATGTCAAAAGTGCATTTCTCAATGGGATCATCAATGAGTTAGTATTTGTTGAGCAACCGCCCGGATTTGAAGATGAGAACAAACCCAACCATGTCTACAAGTTGAAGAAGGCTTTATATGGCTTAAAGCAAGCACCTAGAGCATGGTATGAGAGGCTAAGGGATTTCCTTCTCTCTAAGGGATTCAAAATGGGCAAGGTTGATACTACTCTATTCACCAAGAAGATTGGAAATGATCTATTCATAGTGCAAATATATGTTGATGACATCATCTTTGGATCAACCGATCAAGCTTATTGTGAAGAATTTGGTGCTATGATGGCCAAAGAATTTGAAATGTCTATGATTGGTGAACTTAGCTACTTCCTTGGTCTCCAAGTCAAGCAATTGAAGAATGGAACATTTGTGAGTCAAGGGAAATACATAAGGGACATGTTGAAGAAGTTTGGAATGCAAGATGCAAAGCCAATTTCAACTCCAATGGGTACAAATGGAAATTTGGATAGTGATCTTGATGGCAAAATGGTAAATCAAAAGGAATATCGGTCTTTGATTGGAAGTCTACTCTATGTCACCGCATCAAGGCCGGATGTCATGTTTAGTGTTTGCATGTGTGCTAGATATCAGGCCTCACCTAGAGAAAGTCATCTCACGGCGGCAAAAAGAATATTGAGGTACTTGAAGCAAACAAGAAATGTTGGACTATGGTATCCCAAGGGGTCAAAGTTTGAATTGATTGGATATTCGGACTCCGACTATGGGGGTTGCAAGATCAATAGGAAAAGCACAAGTGGCACATGTCAATTACTTGGAAGATCACTTGTGTCATGGTCCTCAAAGAAACAAAATAGTGTGGCAATCTCTACCGCCGAAGCCGAATATGTGAGTGCGGGGAGTTGTTGTGCACAATTGCTATGGATGAAATCAACTTTGAAGGATTATGGCCTCAATTTCAAGAATGTGCCGTTGCTACGTGATAATGAGAGTGCAATCAAGATGATACAAAACCCGGTTCAACATGGAAGAACAAAACATATTGACATAAGACATCATTTCATTAGAGATCATCAACAAAAGGGAGATATTGCCATTGAAAGTGTTAGCACCGATGATCAACTTGCCGATATTCTCACTAAGCCACTTGATGAAAAGAGGTTTTGCAAGCTAAGGAATGAATTGAACATTCTTGATTTCTCAAACATGAGTTGAATGCACCCCACCCACTTATTGACATGCCTCTCCTTCGACATTGCAAGGTAAAATTGATTGACATGTCTTTCATCCTATGCTAAGGACTTGATAGAGCATGTAGACATAATAAGTGGTATGCATAAGCATTCATGATAAATCAAATGAATTTGATGGATATATGTTACCACTATTGCTTCTATGCTTATTTTGATCTAGTGGTGGCATATGACATGTTTGTGAGCTTGTAAACCTAGTGTTGAATCTAGAAG
This sequence comes from Saccharum hybrid cultivar R570, assembly GCA_038087645.1. Classification (NCBI taxonomy): domain Eukaryota; kingdom Viridiplantae; phylum Streptophyta; class Magnoliopsida; order Poales; family Poaceae; genus Saccharum; species Saccharum hybrid cultivar. The sequence continues at coordinate 2,021,240 of JAQSUU010000029.1, read as the reverse complement.
ATTTGCTATAAGTGTTTAATTCAACATAGGCAAGATAACCCTTATTTTGAGGAGTGAAGAAGCTTGTCTTTGGTTCAAATCGAATTAAATATCTTTGGCAAGTATTCTAGGTTAAACCAAATTTGATAAAAAAAATTTTAACCTTACATGTGGTATCGAATTAATTTCAATCTACTCCATCAAACACTTTTCCTTCTCTCCACAATTTGATCCCTTTTTGGGTAACTTGTTGACAAAGGGGGAGAGAAAAAGATGATTCAACTTGATAAAGGGGTAAATAAATTTTATGATGAGAAAAAGATGATTCAACTTGATAAAGGGGTAAATAAATTTTATGATGAGAAAAAGATGATTCAACTTGATAAAGGGGTAAATAAATTTTATGATGAGAAAAAGATGATTCGACTTGATAAAGGGGTAAATAAAATTTGTTGATGCACACAAGTAGGGGGAGCAAGCTCATAAACAAAGTTGTTGCATTTGTTTGTGCATTCTCATATGACTTGCTCATTGCACATGTATTTAAATTCAATATACATGCTTGTGTGGTGCAATGCTAGTATAGAAATTGGATGATGAAATGATCTACTAGCATGCATAGGAATAGTTTACATGTGGTATCTAGACTTGCCTAAAGCTTTACAAGTGGTTAGCTTTACAAGTGGTCCAAGAACCTTTACATATAATGTTGATCTCACGGGGTTCTTGAGTTTTGATGGATGTCTAGTTACTTCATGATGCTAAGGATGGTGTAAAAGGCAACTCCGATTGGTATCACGCTTCAAAGGTCCATTTCTTACACCATAGCATCATTTTGGTAGAATTACTCTCCCAACACTTCTATCCATGCATATGTGCAAAGCTTTCAATCCAAACTCTATGCACATATGTAGGGGGAGCTAATGCTACCAAAACCGAGCTTGTGATAATTGTCCAAACTTTACTTATGAGCAAAATGATTGGACAAGTATGACAAGTTCAAAACTTTTATTATCAAAATCATCTTTGTGAGGGTTGTCATCAATTACCAAAAAGAGGGAGATTGAAAGTCCCTAGTTTGGTTTTGGCTAATTGATGAAACCTAGGACTAACCTTTGTATCTAAGTGGATGATTTAGATAAAGGTGGTCATTGCATATGAGACATGACATTGACTCATATGACCAAGATGGTGAAGACCAAGATGAGGCTTGGCTCGATGGACCGGTTGTGAAGGTGAAGGGCAAGTCGAGGCTTCGAAGCGAAGGACCATGCGATGGTGAAGCTTGAGCAAGACTTAGCGCCGACGGACCGATGCAACGGTGAAGAGCAAGTGAAGTCAAGGTCGATGGATCGAGACGGTCATGTGATGATATGAAGTGGATCATATCATTTGGAGAAACAAAATGGGCTCAAGGTAAAGGTATAACCATAGGGCCATTTTGTTTTACACTCAAGACACCATAGAGGGTGTGAGTGGTTTAGGATCGATAGCCGAACTATTAAGAGGGGAAGTCTTATCGGTTATTCGATGCACGGGTGCCACTAGGTGAATTCATGAAGTGCATTGCATGTAGGGCCTAGTGAGCTAATTGGAAAACCTTTGAAAATGATTGAGAAAAAGCTAACACACAAGCACATGGAGATGTACACTTGATGGTGTTGGCACATTTGCAAAGGTGGCGTTGGTCGCGCTGTGGTTTGCGGGTAGAGAGGGGTTTGGGTTCCTCTCTCCCTCCCGCCGAGCGTGTGAGCGCGGGATTCAGGCGATTTTGGGGAAATGAAATGCCTATTTTCCACTACGCCGAAAGTCGGAAAAGAAACAGAGGCGAACGGGGTCACTGAGGTGACCGGACGCTGCACCGGACGCGGTCACGGTGTGACCGGACGCGTCCGGTCAGTACAGCGCGGTATCGGGCGCGCGGGCTAGGGTTTGCAACCGGCGCGTCCGATCACTCGCGGGACCGGCGCGTCCGGTCAAGTGCCCAGAAGGAACTGCGGTTCGTAAGGACGATCGGACGCGGGGCACGTCCGGTCACACGCGATCGGACGCGTCCGGTCGTTGAAGGAGCTTACTGGACTCTAACCGGACGCGGGCACTGTCGCGTCCGGTCCTCACAAGGAGCGCGTCCGGTCGTTGCGTCGCGGGCGCGTGGGTCAGTACGATCGGCGCGTCCGGTCATTCGACAGGCGCGTCCGGTCATCGGGACCGGCGCGTCCGGTCGGTTGAGCAGCGCGTCCGGTCATAGCGATTGACCGTTGGCGCGCAGTGACCGTTGGAGGATCTAACGGTCGCATTTGAAATTTGAGGGACACGTGGACGTCGCAGGGTGACCGGACGCGGTTGAGCGCGTCCGGTCAGTTTCGACCGGCGCGTCCGGTCGTTCCGAAAAAACGGTCAGTGGAGTGGCAACGGCTCTATTTGTTTGGGGTGCTTATAAATACTCGTTGGCCGGCCCTTGGGGAGGTCTCTTGGCATTTCTAACACTCTTGTGCATCCTTTGAGCTAGAGCTACTCCTCCCACTCATCTCTCTTGCTTGATTGCAAATCAAAAGTGAGATTGAGTGATCCCAAAGTGCATTGCATAGCTTGAGGGCATCTAGTGGCACTTGTGGGTGGTTTAGCCGGTGGATTTCTTGTTACTCTTGGAGAGTACCGCTCCTAGCCGGCTTGGAGATTGTTGGAGGCGTTGGCAAGAGAAGGTGATTGTTCTTGGCCACCTCCGGTTGTTTGTAAGAGGTTCTTGTGCTTTCCTCGGCGGGACGCCAAAAACAACTCTATTGGATTGCGCGTGTCATTGAGTTACCTCACTTGAGAGTGGTGTCTTGCGGTGCCTTGCGGGGCGTGCCTTGAGGGGCAAGTGACTTGAGGGTCACACCGAGGAACCATCTAAGTGTTGGTCGACACAACCGGTGACGTAGCTTGTCGGTGCACAAGTGAACACCGGGTGAACAAAAATATTGTGTCTCTTGTCTCCCGGTGATTGGTCTACATATTGTGTTGTTGTCAATATTAATTGATTGTATATCATCTTGGTGATTGGCAACATCTTCACTCCACCGTCGGTATAAGATTCACAATCCTTTCTCTTGCATTTACCTTTACTAGATTATCTTGTGTAGCTCTAGTGGTAGCCTTTTCTAGTAGTTGTTAGCTTGCTCACTAGTGTAAGTTAGTGACTTAGCACTTGTGTGAACTAGAGATCATAATCTACTAGACTTGTGGATAGGAGGCTTGCATCACAACCTTTGGCTAAGCAAAACTCGTTTTACGCCGTTTGTTATTCTAACAAGTTTGCTTAGTGGTGCTTGTAGAATTTTTTTATAGGCTATTCACCCCCTCTAGCCATCTAGGACCTTACAGGCGCTCATACCACGCTCTAGGGGCTTGCTTGAGCCCATATAGCGCCTTGGACAACCTATAAATATGATTAGGATATCTAGGGTCTTCAAACCCGGGAGGTTGATTAACATAGACTAGTTCATTTATGAAGCCATTTAAGAATGCACTTTTCACATCCATTTGATATAGTTTCATATCATGATGTGATGCATATGCAAGGAGGATACGGATGGCTTCAAGTCTTGCAACGGGTGCAAAGGTCTCTCCAAAATTAAGACCTTCAACTTGATAGAACCCCTTTACAACTAGTCTTGCCTTGTTCCTCACAACTACTCCTTGGTCATCTTGCTTGTTGCGGAACACCCAGTTGGTTCTAATGACTCTTGCCCTTTAGGATGCTCTTCGAGTGTCCTTACTTGATTTCGGGTGAAGTTGTTCAATTCTTCATGCATAGTATTCACTCAATCCGGATCTTGAAGAGCTTCTTCTATATTCTTAGGTTCAACACAAGAGACAAAGGAGTGATGTTCAACAAAAGAGGCAAGCTTTTGAGATCGAGTCATTACTCCCTTAGAAGGACTCCCTATGATGAGATCTTGTGGATGTGCTTGAAGTAGAGGTGAGTTTCTTCTATCAACCACTTGAGGAGGTGGATGGGGAGCATCAACATCTTGTGCTTGTGCCTCGGCTTGTTCATGAGAGACATAAGTGTCTTCATTTTCAACTCTCTTGTTCTTGTCATCATCTTGAGGCACATGTGATGAAGATGGTGGATCAACAATTTGTACATCGTCTTCATCATCTTTTGGCTTGATGTCTCCCACCGGTATGTTCTTCATTGCCTCCCTCAAGGGTTCATCACCTACATCATCACAATTCTCAATTGCTCCTTGGGAGCCATTAGATTCATCAAATTCCACATCATATGTTTCTTCAACCAAACCGGTGGCATGGTTAAATACTCTATATGCTTTGGACTTTGATGAGTAACCAACAAGAAAACTAATATCACAATGTCTTTGAAACTTCCCTAGGTGTTGACACTTCTTATAGATGTAGCATTTGCAACCAAACACCTGAAAGAATGAGACGTCCGGCTTCTTCCCATTAAGCAACTCATAGGGGTCTTGCCAAGAAACTTTTGTAGGAAGAGGCGATTTGAAGCATAGCATATGGTGTTGATTGCCTCGGCCCACAACTTCTCCGGAGTATTGTACTCATCTAGCATTGTTCTTGCAAGAGTGATCAAAGTCCGGTTCTTTCTCTCAACTACACCATTTTGTTGAGGAGTGTAGGTTGAAGAAACTTCATGCTTGATTCCAATTTCATCACAATAAGCTTCAATGTTGGTGTTGTCAAACTCTTTGCCATTGTCACTTCTAATCTTCTTTATCTTGACTTCAAATTCATTTTGAGCTCTCTTTGCAAACTTCTTGAAACAATTGGCCACTTCGGATTTGTCATGAAGAAAGAAGGTCCATGTTTACCTTGAGTAGTCATCCACTATCACAAGATGATAGAGATTACCACCCAAGCTCTTGTAGGTTGTAGGCCCAAACAAATCCATGTGTAGAAGTTCTAGCACTTTTGAAGTTGACATGAAAGCTTTGGTTGGATGAGTGTTTGCGACTTGTTTGCCCGCTTGACATGCACTACAAGGTTTGTCCTTTTCAAACTTTACATCCTTCAGTCCTCTCACTAATTCTTTCTTCAATAGCTTGTTGAGAGTGTTCATTTCAACATGAGCAAGCCTCCTATGCCAAAGCCATCCAAGTGAGGTCTTGGTGAATAAACATGTCATCAAGTTTGCATCTTCGGAGGTGAAGTCAACAAGATAAAGATTATTGTATCTAAATCCTTTGAATATCACTTGCTTGTCATCTATCATTGAAACTACCACTTCATTTGGTGTGAACAAGCATTGGAAGCCAAGGTCACAAAGTTGCCCAACGGATAATAAGTTGAAACTCAATGAAGCAACATAGAGCACATTTGAGAGTGAGTGATCATTTGATATTGCAATATTGCCTATACCCTTGACTTTGCTCTTTGAATTATCTCCAAATGTGATCTTCTCTTGACATATCCCATTCTCTTCAATGGAGGTGAACATACGAGGATCACTGGTCATATGTTGAGTGCAACCACTATCAATAACCCAATGCGATCCACCGGTCTTGTAGTTCACCTACACACAAGAGATCAAGCTTTTTGTTTAGGGACCCACACTTGAGAGGGACCCTTGACTTTCTCAACTAGTGACTTGGCAACCCATATTTTCTTAGGCCTATTCTTGTTTGGAGGACCCAAGAACATAACTTTCAACTTTCCATTTGAATCTTTTCTTAGCATGTAATGAGCATTGAAGGCAAAGGGTCTAGCATGCTTGGTCAAGGGTTGTGGTGGTGGAGTATTACACTCATGTGCAAAGTGACCTTCTTGTCCACACTCAACACATCTCTTTGGCTTGGGCTTTGACTTGCGTTGTTGTTGTTGAGCTTTTGCCTTCTTCTCTTGATTTGCCAAGTACCCAATACCACTTCTATCCATCTTTATTACGTTGTTCATGAGTAGCTCACTTTGCAAATATTGACCTCTTATGAACTTGCTTAGGCCGGTTTTGAGATGCTCTTTCTCTTGTTTGAGCTTTTTGTTTTCTTCAATGAGTGATTCATTTGTTGTTTGCTTCTCAAGAGCCATCAAATCTTTTAGCTTCTTGTTCTCACTTGCAAGCTTCTCATTTTCACTCTTGATCTTGGCATAATCATCATAATTGCTTGACTCAACCACACTCTTGCCTTTGCTACTAGAACCTTGCTCAATGCTTTCGATAATCAAGTCATTACATGATGTAGCTATATCACACTTAACAACTTTGTTAGTAGCATCATGTGTCTCAAGAGCAAGTTCATTAGCAACCAAAAGACTATCATAGTCAATTTTCAATGTTGTATATTTGTCTTTTAGAGACTTATGCCTAGTGATGAGCTCATCATGCTTATTCTCAAGTTTATCATGTTGATCTCTAAGCTCTTTATTAGAAGTTTTGAGCTCCTTGAGAGTGGAAGACATAATTTCATTTTGATCTTTGAGCTCACCACTAGCCTTTTGAGCACTTTCAAACTTAGATGAGAGTGATTCATTTTCATTTTGAAGTTCATCATTTTCATTTCTAGTCCTTCTTATGACTTTAGTGTATTTGTTTAACAATTTTACAAGTTCATCATAAGAAGGTGCATCATATTTATCATCACTATCACTATCATCATCATCATCACTATCATGGTTTTGTACCTTTCGATCACCCTTGGCCATAAGGCATAGGTGAGCAGTGGACGATGATGGTGATGGAGGCGGTGAAGGTGGTGATGAAGATGTCGGTGAAGACGATGGCCCCATTACAAATGCGGCAACCTTCTCTTTCTCATCATTGCTTTCATCTTCGGAGGACTCACAAGATGATTCAATATCGGTGAGCCAATCACCAACAATGTATGCTTTTTCTCCCTTCTTCTTCTTGTGGAACTCCTTCTTCTTGCCATCCTTCTTCTTGTATGGCTTGTTTTTCTTCCTCTCTTCTTCTTCATCGCTTGAATCATTTTTCTTGCCCTTGTTCTTGTTCTTGTACTTGTCTTTTGGAGGTCTAGGGCATTGATGAGCTAAGTGGCTAAGTTCACCACAATTATAGCAATCCATCTCCGAGATTAGCTTTCTTTTGCTACTTGTGAAGAATTTTTTTTTTCTTGCCATCGAACTTGATGCCACTCTTGTTGAGCTTCTTTAGTATTTTAGTGGTCTTCCTCACCATGAGTGCAAGTGATTCATCATCAACATCACTTTCACTTGAGCTTTCTTGCACCATCATGGCTTGGCCCTTCTTCTTCTTCTTGTCATGGCTAGCATTGAAGGCCAAGTCTTTCTTCTCGGAAGATGATGAGCCCTCTTCCGGAGTGATGTGCATGTACATCTCATGAGCATTGATCTTCCCCAATACTTATGTCGGTGTTGCGGTGGAGAGATCACTTTGGTGAAGCACGGTGACAATGTGACCATACTTCTCAACGGGAAGAACACTCAAGATCTTCCTTGCAACATCCGATTGGCTCATTTGAGTGAGCCCAAGAGCATTGAGGTCCTCTATAAGAACATTTAGACGAGTGTACATGTCATTGGCACTTTCTTTGGGAAGCATCTCAAAAGAATTAATTTTCTTTAAAGCAATATGATAGCGTTCCTCACGCTCACTTTTAGTTTCCTCATGGAGAGCACAAAGGTTTTTCCACAATTCATGAGCGTTCTTTGCATTACGCACACGATTAAAGATATCCTTGCCTAAGCCCCGGTAGAGTGTATTTTTGGCCTTTGCATTCCACCGGTCGTACTTCTCCTCGTCACCAATTGGGTTGGCGGGATCCTTAATAGCGGGAAGCCCTTGGGTTGCGGCTCTAAGACACCCAACATCTATGGCTTTGAGATACGCCTCCATATGGATTTTCTAATATGAAAAATCATCCCCCTCAAAGGTGGGAGGTGGTCCTTCCCCGTTAGACATCTTGCTCTAGGCGGTAAAGCCTAAACTAGGAGCAACTCGGCTCCGATACCAATTAAAAGGATCAAGATGCCCAAGAGGGGGGTGAATTGGGCTTCTCTAAAAATTAATTGCAAGAATTAAATCCTACAAGCCGGAATTCGCCCTAGTGCCTACTTGTGTTCCTAGATATTCTACCGGTAAAGAGTTTTGCACCCTAGTTTCTAATCCTAGTCTAGCATGGCAATTCTAGGAAAGTAAAACAAGCAATAAATGTAAATACGAGAAAGTAAATGCTTGAAAGTAAGGGCAAGGAACACGGCGATGTTTTTCTGAGGTATCGGAGAGTCGCCACTCCCCACTAGTCCTCGTTGGAGCACCCGCGCAAGGGTGTAGCTCCCCCTTGATCCGCGCAAGGATCAAGTGCTCTCTACGGGCTGATTCTTCGACACTCCGTCGCGGTGAATCGCCCAAAACCGCTCACAAGATGAGTTGGGTCATCCACAAGCTTCGTCGGATGATCACCAAACTCCCAATCATCACCAAGTCATCTAGGTGATGGCGATCACCAAGAGTAACAAGCTAGAACTCTCACTTGACCAAAACGAGCCTAATGAGAAGGAGGATGTACACTTGCTACTCTCTAATCACTAGTGAGGAACTCTCAAGCTTTGATTCTCAAATCACACTCCTCACTAGAGCTCTTGCACTCCCTTGCACTCCAAAGGTGTTTCTCAGCTGAACAAATGAGCAAGAGACCTCTAAAAGAGGTGGTGGGGATGTATTTATACACCCCACAGTCGAAACAAACCGTTACCTGCCAACTCAGCAAAACGCGGGGTGACCGGACGCGCCGGTCGAAGTGACCGGATGCGCCGGTCGCACGTAACGGTCAAAATTCTGGAATTTCGACTGAGTGACCGGACGCGCTGGTCGCTCGTAACGGTCGAAATTCTGAAATCTCGGCTGAGTGACCGGACGCGCCGGTCAGGGGTGATCGGACGCGTCCGATCGTGCAGGGAGCTTACTGTAATGAGATCGGACGCGCGACCGCGTCCGATCGGTGATGACCGGACGCGTCCGGTCGTCGCAGGACCTTACTGGAACGTGACCGAACGCGCCGATCACACCCAGGTCGCGTCCGAACGGATGGTTTTCCTTAAGTGACACGTGTCGGTCTGACCACCGCGTCCGGTCCTCGCAAGGACATCGTCCGGTCGTCAGCGCCGAAATGCAGTCGCGGTTTTGAACTGACCGGACGCGCCGGTTAAACCGAGAACCGCGTCCGGTCAAGGGAAAAACTCTCTAAACACTCCGAAACGCGAAACAACTTGAACGAAGTCGCTTCTAACTGAACTTTAAGCTATTCTAGAGCTGTCTAGTGCTAAGTTTAACAAGTGTGCACCACACCTAAACATAAGACTCACCTAGGTCAAGCTACCCGCTCATGCTCCCCTTAATAGTACGGCCAAAAGAGAAAACGAAGATCCTAACGACTATTTCGAATGTAACTCAACACCTTGACATTCGAAACTAACCGTCCTTAATCTTGACGTCACTCCTTTGAAAACCGAAACGATTTCCATCAGGGGGCATGAATACCACGGTGCCCAAAGCAGTTATCACCTCCATGACCTAACTTACTAAGGTTTCTGCAAAACACACGTTAGTCATGGTAATAAAGCGTTGTCATCAATTGCCGAAACCAACTCTCGGGGCCTAGATGCTTTCAAGGAGGACGACGGGGTGGGAGAAGGAGCCGCCGGGATGGGGGAGGAGGACGCCGGGGGTGGAGAAGGAGCCGCCGCTGGCCAGGGAAGCAGTGATGGCCACGTTGTCGAGCGTGGGGCAGGACGCGAAGGGATAAGGATGGGGAGGGGCACGAGCGCTGCGGGAGTGAGCGATGGGAGGTGTCCGTCCGTTCAGGTGTCTTAATAATATCATTATTGTTGCAAATTAAGTGCGGTAACAAAACTGGCATGTTATTTTGCTAAAAAATGGGCAGATTGTTAATTTGGCCTGAAAATGGACATACACAACTTTCATTCGTTAGGGTACTCCTTGGTTGTCAATTTGCTTTCACTGGTGGGATGAGAGAAACTAGCCCGCGATTTGAAGTATTAGCTTTTTAGAAACAACTTTTGATTATTATAATATTGATCCTAAAGGGTCTAGTAGCAACAACAACACACCTAAAGTAACCAGACAACTGAAACAAGCTAACAACAAAGGCCGGTTGGAATGGGACCTCACCCTGCGTCGTAGACATGTCAACTCGCACCCACTTGTCCGGACGAAGTCGTCAAGTTGAAATACCAAAGTCACCCTTGCGCTATGTGATTACCATGATTGGGGAAAATGGAGCCAGCAAAACAAAGTTGGTGAGTAAATTGTACGGCAGCGGGCAAACCATATCTCATTTTGACATCTATGAGTGGGTGAACTTTGGGCCTATTATTAGTGCCTCTGATGTCCTCAAGATAATCATCATACGCATTACAGATGGAGAAGAATGTTCCAAGGAGAATATTAAGGACACCCTGCCCACGTTTCAGAGTAGCCACCCTCAGAGTATCAAGAAACTATAATTGAGGTTACAAAATTTGATGAGAAAGTAGTCATCAACCTGTTCAAGGAAACCTTCTTAACAAATGACAGAAATGAACTTCCAGTTGTTGCTTTGGTTTATTCCAAGTTACTTACCACAGACTTGGTATATAAGGGTGTCGTGTAATTCCCTTTGTCTTAATGAAACATGTGCTAAGACTTATTCGTGAAAAAGGAAGCAATAAAAAAAATACAGAAAGAGGATTGTGGAGAACACGAAAAGGTTGTGGTAGTTCTTCTCTCAGGCCTTCTAGACCAAGAAGTAACAAGGCTAACCAAAAATGACATTGCCAATTCTCAATCAGGTACATGACTAAAATCAAATGAACGTTCGAGCAAACTAGCTTAGCAATAGCGATTCATACAGTTATCTCCTAAATTCTCGCAGCTGTGCAAGGAATAATCACCAAGTATGTATTAGTATGTACTATGTATTATGTTGAATCTCATACTATTGATCCGTGCGAGTGTTCGCATCCAACTATCCAAGCGATCACGCAATTCTTGGGTAAATGTTCCTTCAAAAAAAATTGAGACGTTAAAAAAAATCTTGGGTAAATAGGGAATGGTACATTTGGAGCTGACTGTTCTCGAGAAATGCATCTTGGGTAACGGTAGTTGGACATCCAAGTTGCCAGCCACGCCACGGCACGCCCTCGCAGGTGATGCATAAAGAAAAGATGGGATTGCCGCAAGCTTGTGAAAGGAGATGCCTCAATTTGTAATCCGCGCCATGAGTTTGGAGTTTAGTGGCAGGATAGATATCACCTACATGGTGATGTCCAATGCAATAAACAGTAGCACATCTAGGATTTTATCAAGGGTATGCTGTACAAAAATATTCATATACAATTCAGTAAAAAATCACAAAATTTGTAGCATAATTCGATATACATGCATTGAATAATATGATAAATCTTAAATTTAAAGATTAAGTTGGAAGCTTCCACATATTACAATATAAATAGTTTAACACCATGCTGATAATTTAAAGTGAGGCATGAAAGAGAATAAAAAAACTTACCATGGTATTTGTCTAACTTTTTAATCCGGCGCTTTCTAATATCAAATATGATTGTCTCAATCATAAAAAAAGATAAGCAATGTCTTCGCTTATCTTCATAAGTGGACAATTCTTAAAAAAACAATGTAAATCACATGCGATCGGATGATAGAATCACAATAGTCTCCTACGATTATAAAACATACATGATATGAATATCTAATACTGATGTTTGGTGTTATACAAAAATAATGATAAGTAATCTCGATAGTCTCCATAATATGCACAAACGAATGATAAATAATTAATTAGGCAAACTTCTTAGAAAAGTAGTAAGATCAAATCAAGAAAACACAAAGTTGTTACTTGTCAGATTTGCAAGCATATGCTTGCCTAGTGGAATTATTTAGCTTCTTGGTCTAGTTGTCAATTATGTAGTACTTTTTTCTACCCAAATCTTAATCTAGACCTAATTAACACCAATTGGCCTCTGTATTGTAAAGCTAGGTGTGACTCTGATCGGACTCCGCCTCCACTACTGGCATGGCCAAATCTAAGGCTCTCGGTGGGTGCTGGGCAGCTGACTTTGTTACCATGTTGACGACCGGACGACGAGGACAGTAGGCACGGGTGCGGCACTTGGCGGTTTGGATGGGATCGTGACTTGAGTTGCGAGGCAGGGCAGGCGAAGCAGCATGAGTCTGCAGCAGTGCAACGCTTGTGATCGTGACTCACGAGACACGGATGGAGGCCGGTGAGGCATCAAGATATTTTCACAAATAGATTGATATATCGTGATGGGCTAGACTGTAGATCTGGCCGTAGAGGCCACCGTGGAGAACTGATTGCGTAAAGGAGATGCTACACTCACATAGTTATGCACCTAATTCAGGATTGCCTTAGTATTAATGGAAGAACAAATTAGAACAAATCGGATTTCCATGGACATCAAAGAACGAAGCCAACAAACCATTCAGACCAATCTGATCCATCTAAATAATACTCGATTTGAACAAGGATGGATCAAGTCAAACTGAAGGAGGAAGAAGAGGTGGAAGTGGAAGGTGGCCTGTGCCGGCAGATTGAGAGCAGAAATGTTGGTGGCGATGTTCATGGTGGGGCCCTGCGTTAGTAAGGACAAAGAGTCTCAGCTGATCGCGCCTCGTGCCGCTGCACGGCAAAGATGTTTCCCTCGCATGGTGAGAGAGGTGATGGCCATCTCGCTAGCTCCGCATCAAGGCCTGGGCCATTGTGTGGCATCTTTGGCAGTATTTAGAATTTTACCTAAGGGTGTGCCACACAAAAATATTCATATATAATTTGATAAACTCATTTACCAATTCAGTAAAAGGTCACAAAATTTGTAACATAATTCCATATACATGCACTAAATAATATGATAAGTCTTAAATTTAAAGATTAAGTTGGAAGCTTCCACGTATTACAATATAAATAGTTTAATACCATGCTGATAATTTAAAATGAGGCATGAAAGAGAATACAAACTTACAATGGTATTTGTCTAACATTTTAAGTTGACGCTTTCTAAGAGATATCAAATATGATTGTCTTGATTATAGAAAAAAATAGAAGTAATATCTTCACTTCTCTTCATAACTGGACAATTTAAATAAAGCAATGCAAATCACATGCAATCGGGATGATAGAATCATAGTTCATAGAATCACATGATGTAGTCTGCTACGATTATAAAACATACATGATATGAATATCTGATACTATCTTTTGGTGATATATACATAAATATATAAACATGATGTAGGGGGTGTTTGGCTCGTGGCCACACCTTGCCTGCCTAAGCTTCGGTGAGCCACGGAGCCAAGGCAGCTGTTTGGTTCAGCTTTTAGCGGTGCAGCCACACGTCTTTGTTCTTTTCGTTTTCCTCCTTTCGTCGTTTAGTGTGTGGTGAGTGTGGTAAATGTGGCGCACATTCTGGGCGCCACTAAATGCGCGGCTGCCACACCGGGCGTGAGTGTGGTGCGGGTGGCGTGGCTAACGCTGGCTCTGAACCAAGCAGCCTCATAGTCTTTTGGTGATATACACAGATCACAAGCATGATGTAGTCTTCATATTTATTCGAACTTGTGTATCCCAAAATTTTTTATTTCAAATCATTCAAAATCTAAGTCATCATGTGGATAGGAGACATATATATAGGCCATGTTTAGATTACAAGTTTTTTCACTCTCTCTCCGTCACATCAAATCTAGGGACACATGCATGAAACAATAAATGTAGATAAAAAAACTAATTACACAATTTAATTATAAATTACGAGACGAATCTTTTGAGTCTAGTTAGTCTATGATTGAACAATAATTACCAAATACAAACAAAAGTGCTACAGTGCCAAATTTCACTCTCTCTTCCCTCTAAACAAGGCCATAGACTGAAAAAAAAACGTGGCACACACTACGGGGTACGCATTCAGAGTGTCCTAGCTCATCCGGCACGTCTTTACAGTTCACACCGGGCTCGCCCGGAGCACAACCGCCGCGGCCGCGCGCTCCCACAACAAAAAACTAACCCGGCACGCTACGCGCTCACCGCCGTAACGTTCCACGCGGCCTCCCCATTTAACCCTATCCCCCGGCGACCGGGACGACCACGGATGGACAGCCTCGTCGCCTTCTCCCGCCGCCGCCGCCGCCGCCGCTGGATCCTCCTCGCCGCGGCCGGCGCGGCGGCGGCCGTCGGCGCGTACAAGATCTACCACCACCCGGCCGTCGCGGAGCGCCGCCACCGCCATCGCGGCCTTCGCCGATGCCGCCGCTTCGTCCGCCGACGCCGCGGCCCTGGTAGCCTCCGATCTCGCCGACTTCGTCCGGTCCGACGCGGACGAGGTCCCCCACAGCGTCAAGCAGCTGGCCAAGCTCGCCGCGTCCGCTGAGGTCTCCGCCACCGTCTCCACCCTATCCGAGGCGGTGACCTCCGGGGTGCTTCGCGGCGCAGGATCCTCTAGCTCCGGGCCCGGATCCGGCGGTACCGTGGCCCTCTCCGATCGTCTCGGAGACAAGCTCTTCTCTGACTCAGGTGAGCGCCTCGCGTCCGCGGTTGCCGGAAGCTTCGCCCGCCATCTCGTGCTCGCCTTTTACTCCGCTCCTTCACCTCAAGGGGAGTTGTCCTCCTCCTCCTCCCCGACGATGTGGGTCAACGTGGTTGCGACTGGGAAGTGCCGGAAGGCCATAAGCAACTGGGTTGAGGTCTTCGTGGGCACCGCTGTGAGGGAGTTCATTGACAAGACCATCCACATCAACACCTACGAGCAACTCTTCGAAGGGCTCACCAATCCCAAACATGATGCCAAGGTCAAGGAATTGCTTGTTTCAGTGTGCAATGGTGCGGTTGAGACTTTGGTGAAGACCACTCATCATGCCCTGTACAATACTAATGGCAAATTGGATGCAAATGGTAATGGCAGTGGCAGTGGCAATGCCATTGGAGGTGGGGAAGGGTGGGTGGAGACGGTTTCCAGCACATTGGCAGTTCCTAGCAACAGGAAGTTTGTGCTTGATGTTACAGGCAGGGTCACATTTGAGACTGTGAGGTCATTTCTGGAGTTCGTTCTTTGGAAGCTGCAGGATGTGGCCAGGAAGCGCAGTGACTCTGTGGTTGACAGTGGGCTGCGCGTCGTGAGGTATATGAGCGATAAGTCGATGGTTATCGCTACGATCTGCATTACATTGTGCTTACATGTGTTGAATGGGACTAGGCTCTTGGTAACAGCCTGAGAGTGTACTGCTTGTTTGGCTTTCCTAATTGAGCACATTGTTTGTATAAAACTGTAGGAATCACACTGAAACTGTAAATCCAAAAAAAGTGGAAAGAAGATAAATTGTGCTGCAAGATTCTGTTATGCCTGTATGCTTGAGATTGGTCTGCACGGCTGTAGTGAGAGAGTTGATCTGGAGTACTACCTACTGGCAACCATATTTGTGGGATTAATTGGCATTTAGATGCCTGCTGTCATTGAAGCTTTTTTTTTTACCAGTATAGCATTGTGGGGGTCGAGTTGATCCACTAAACTGTGTGATTTTGTATCTCATGTCATCAATGATGTAAAGCAGAGCTTGCCCACGTGATTATTGAATTATGTAAGATCTCAACTTTGGTTTCTATTATTTGAGTTATTTACTCACTATCTCACTATAAGATTTATTTAGTGTGTTGATCGATGAAATGGTATCTTATTGTCTTGATATCAACTTCTGAAGTATTCACGGATCCTAGTCATACCAACTTGATATTCATCTCTGTTTTTTCTTCTTTAAGGGAAGCAGGAGCACTGCTCGCTCCTTTACTTGTTACTCGTCTTGATCTTTATTTCGCAACATTCATAAATCTTAGTCAATTAAGTCATCATTTATATGGTGTGATATACCAATCTAGACTCTGGCGACTTGGTGAATCTGATGCTCACTTATTCCAGAGATGGAGTAGTTTTTTGGACCTTGTTCCTCCATCTTAGTCTGATAGTGTCGTTCACTTGAGCTTACATTCATACTTACTTTTGGTTTGTTGGCGCCTTTCATTTGCTACTACTCATCATTTTCTCTCCTTATTGACACGGAATTTCACGATCTGACTATTCGGCAATGTATAAAATTGGTGGCCTGGTTGTGTCGATATGCAAGTGTGTTCCAAATGTTAAAAGTTATTAATTTATTCGATCTGAGCTCATCCGTCTTGGGACGTCACTTTGAATTTTGAATGCCAGTTATATAGCTTGCTTAATTGAACATGTTTCTGTTTCACTGTGCATCTTTACCGGGCTACCACGTCTGCTATTTTTCCTGGGTCCACTAGACAACTACATCTGCGGGGATGGCCCAAATAGATACGGAGGTTTTGGTGGTGGGTGGGGGCTAAGGAAAAAGCAGCCTCGGGCCAGGCTTAATTCCAGGCCATCCATTGCAGATATTTTTAGGGCATGCTTGAAAATGGGCCTCCATAAAGGCAATGGGGCCCTGTTCTGATCAGAAAGTTATTTTTAGGAAAAAGGCTACTTTTCCTCCTCCAACTTTCGCGAAAGTCCATTTTTCCTCCCTCAACTCCAAAACCAGACAAACTACCTCCCTCAACTTTTCAAACCAATGCACGGTTTGAAAAGTTGAGGGAGGTAGTTTGTCCGGTTTTGGAGTTGAGGGAGGAAAAACGGACTTTCGCGAAAGTTGGAGGAGGAAAAGTAGACTTTTTCCTTATTTTTAGGGTGAGCTTGGAAATGGGCCTCCAAAAAGACAATGGGGCCCTGTTCTGATCAGAAACTTTAGGCCTCCATCATCGACATTGACTTATCGAAGACACTGTGGACGGGTGAACAGTGAACACCAACATTTGCTGTACCTCGTGTGAGAGTTAGCTTTGGCCTTTCGGTATACTATACCTTGTGTGAGAGTTGCTGTATGTTTTCCTTTTCCGATCCGAGTTTTTTTTTGCAACAATGGGCTGTATTCATTGATCAATATCTGAACTACAATCAGTAGCCATCAAGGCCGAGACACAGTTCGGTGCAAATTGCCACCACCCTACCTGTGTTTCGCTCGTGACCTGTTTCGCAACAACATGAGCTACTTTGTTACGAGAAAGAAAACTTGAACTCATAAAACAAAGTGTTAAGACTCTAGGATCATCTAGGCGTAGATCAGAGGATAGTTTCTTTTCTATTCATGATAAAACAAAGAGTTCTTCCTAGAACATGAGCTAGATAAAGAGAGAGGGAGAGAGGGGATAGAAGTCGCTGACCATCGGGCTTGGTGGAGGAGGAAGCCATGGCGATGGTGTCCGACGATGGCGGCGTCCCGGCGACGAAGTCCAGTGACGGCGGCAGGTGTCGAGGACGGTGTCGGTGGAGCTTCCCCACCTCCTCTTTATAGTGCTGTATGACGGGGGGCCACCAACCATGATTTGGTGGGGCGCGAGTCAAGGTCTGACTTGGTCGTTGGATTGAGCCGATGGAGATCAATCTAACATTCTCCCCATTAATTTCACTTTATGACTTGAACTTAAAATACTTATCTCAGCCTATTTCATTACAGATTAGTGTATAGAGCGTGTCTCGTCACAACAGTTAGTACCATTGGATTAACAACTACAATGGACCTCTCTGTTTTGAAATAGATTCTCAACTAGGCCCTTATTGTTTAGGGATCATAAGCTTTCCCGTAAACCCATGCTAGTTAAGTGTTCTCTGAACACATTGGGCGGTAAGCCTTTTGTAAGTGGATCCGTAAGTATTTTTTTTGTACTTACATGCTCGAGACTAATAGAATGATCTCAGACTTTGTCTTTCATAATATAGAACTTTATGTCAATGTGTTTTGCAGCACCACTTGACTTATTGTTGTGAGCATAACATACTGCTGCTCATTGTCACAGTATAATTTGAGTGGCCTATGAATGTCATCGACCACTTTCAACCCAGACATAAATTTGCTAGTTCACCTGTCCTGTGGCCTCATAACATGCTACAAACTTGGCATACATCATCAATGATGTAGTGACGGTTTGCTTGGAGCTTTTCCACGATATAGCTCCTCCTACAAAAGTAAATACATAGTCTGATGTGGACTTTCTATCATCTACAACTTCCGCAAAATCTGAATCTGAATACCCCTCTTTGTGTAATGAATTAGATCTTTTATACATTAAAATGAGGCCTTTTGTGCCTTGCACATAACGCAAAGCTTTCTTTATCATTCTCAAGTGTTCTATACCTGGATTACTCTGATATCTGCCAAATATCCGGTAACAAAAGCTAAGTCAGGGTGTATATATACTTGAGCATACGTAAGCTTTCGACAGCTGAAGCATATGGAGATGCTTTCATTCGATCGATCTCATATTGGTTCCTGGGACATTAGAATTCTCCAAAATTATCGCCATTGACTATGGGAGCAGGTGAAGGCTTACACGCATGTATACTATATTTCTTTAGAACCTTTTCTAAGTATGCCTTTTGCGATAATCCTAAAACCCCTTTCTCCTATCTCGGCGAATCCCTATTCCTAAAATGAATGAAGCTTCATCGAGATCTTTCATATTAAAATTTGAAGATAAGAACTTCTTCGTCTCCAGTAGTGGATTAACATCACTACTAGCGAGTAAGATGTCATCCACATACAAGATCAGAAAAATAAATTATCCATTCTTGAACTTTGTATAAATGCAATTGTCCTCCACATTCTCTTTAAATCCAAACTTTCTTATTGTTCTATCAAACTTTAAATACCACTGTCTAGAGGCTTGTTTTAATCCATAAATGGATTTCTTCAGGTGACATCCTATACGTTCTTTTTCTTTCACAACAAAACCTTTTGGTTATGCCATATAAACATTTTCATCTAAATTCCCGTTAAGGAAAGCTGTCTTTACATCAATCTAATGTGATTCTAAATCGTAATGTGCCACTAACGTCATTATGATTTTAAAAGAATCCCTACATGAAACTGGAGAAAATCTAATTGTAATCTATTCCTTCTCTTTGTGTGAAGCCTTTTGCCATAAGTCGCACTTTAAATCTTTTCACATTCCGTTTGGAGTCATATTTAGTTTTGTAGACCCATTTACAGCCTACTGTCTTGACTCTTTTAGGAATTTTTTCTAAGTTCCAAATATCGTTGGTGCTCATTGATCTCATTTCATCTTGCATGGCTTCAAGCCACTTCGACGAGTGAGCGCTTTTCATGGCTTCTTCAAATGAGGTGGGATCAGCCTCCATTTGAAATTCTTCACTAATATAGACTTCATAGTCATTAGGAATGTAACAGAACCGTCCAATTATACGAGATTAAGTAGGAAAATCATCCAACGAGCGGACAATTTAGCAAACTTAAGCCCGTATAACCCGGTAGTCCGTGAAATCCCGACGGATTTCAAACCATTTCACATAACAGCCAAGATCGTACTAAGTTTAGCAGTCACCATCATAAGTTACATAAAAGTTCGCGGCACAAAATACATCGGAGTTTAAATATAGTTATTACAAACCAGGTTCGGATAAAAGTAGCGGAAGCAGTAGTTCAAATCACGCACACACATAGTGTTTGAAATAAAGTGCCAGCTTATGATCATCTCCAGCAAAAGCATCAGACGAGAAGTAGCGATTGACCATTGCCCATGGTCCTAAGCTTCGCCCATCGCAGGATAGAGGCAGTTGATACAGTAGCTGTAATACATCTGCCCATCTGCAACAAGTGGAAACAAAGCCCTGAGTACGAAAAGGTACTCAGCGAGACTTACCCGACAGAACCAAAAATAAAAATGATACCAAGGATCATGATAGGCTTTCTGGTGGGGTAGCTGACTCATTTGCAAGAAAAGCATATTTAATCTTAACAATTCTTTTTCAAAAGCATGCAATAAGTTAATCTTTATTACCCTGTCAACTATGTTTGTACCTGTGCTAGAGTAATCATGTGATTAAGCAAGTAAGGATTACCAACGATCATTAACAATAGTTATCATGTCATCTTCCACATAACTATCCAAGTGTTTCATCAATATTACTACGATGAAGTAGCTCAAGTCAAGTGTTCACTATCCAGTGAACGATAGCGATTCGAATCGATTATTAACCAGCTGGTAATTTATTCCTCACACAAACCTCACTCACCCGCTAAAGTGAGGTATTGGTCACCGAGTCAACTATTCAGGTAAAGTCGCGAGCTTGCCAGGAACCACATGTACCCGGGGGCCGCCCGACTGCTCTTTGGCCTTATCATCGTGCCCCCGTTTCCTACCTCTACTGCTCCGGTACAGTGCGTTGCGGGCAATCCACTCGGCCCGAATAATCTCCCAGCTTCGCGGTCAAAAGGTATATTATTCGGCCAGCTAAATGTGAGACATGCGTTCAACATGACTCGAGGCCCAACAACGGTCGGTCCTTAATCGACTCAGACGGAGAACACTACAGTCCGAGACCCTGTAAGTCTCCGCCCGGTCTCAATTTCAATTCGACACTTAGTTATTCTCATATGACATATCTTCCACACAGATCTAGGTAATCTCCTATAGCTCGCGGATGACAGGCAATCACCCGACTTCTACCGGTCTAAGCAAACTAAGCAATTATTGACCGCGGACACCAAGGTAACAAGGATCGGGTAAAGCAAGGTGAAACAAGGTATAATGCAGCAACGGTTGCAAACAACTCCTAAACTTAATGCATCAATTAAGTAAAACCAATAATAAATTATTTGCAAACCGGGAGAGAAATGCTTCGGGGCTTGCCTCTCTCAAAAGAGCTCGGACGGTGGTCGGGGCACTCTGGAAGATCTTCACCGACCTCTTCTTCGGCTTCGGTCGCTTTCTGCTCTTGAACCTCGGACTGCTCTTCCGGGTCCTCGGAAACTGCTACCGGGGTCACTTCCTGCGATCCTGTATGATGCAGAAATATAAGTGCTCATGCCTAGGTGCATTGCAGGGATGACATGAGATGATGATGATGAATGAGATGTAGATGAGCATGTTACTTTATTTGAATTACGTGGAACTTACGACTCTTCTACAAGGTAGTCTACATCATCCAAGAACATGTACTCATAAACTACCACCACTATTCTCTACCAGGCAAAGGCACCTTGACACTTAAGATGCTTCAAAGATACACCAAAGCAAAGTTTATCAACTAATCTTGTATCAAAGGTTGAATTTAAACCCTAGTTAGCACTATGCTTGAACAACAACACTTATTTTGGTATCTCAGAAAAATCTAACAAAATTACTGTGGATTAATAACATGTAGCCCAGCATGTCACAAAAGTTTCATTGCAATTTGAGTACTAGAACTACCTACACAAAAATAGCAAATATAGGGCCTAAAAAGGAGTATAAAATACTTTCTACTATGAAAAGTATCAAACAACAGATTTCTCATTTTTTCTGGATTCTACTCAGTAAATAATCACTGTACAAAAATTATTACTTGTATGTTTTATGCATATTTTTCTATTAACAAACATAGCAATTATTAGCAATAAAAAGCACTTAAACTACACCTCACAAATTTTCTACTAAACATGCAAGAGACATATTTTTCCTAACAAATACATGTGACAACAAGACTAATAAATTTGGAATCATATTTTCTGAATTTTCTACAATTTACTATCCATTAAACAAGAAAATAGCAATTTCCAAAGTTAAATAAAAACCCTACAGAAAAGTAGTGCAACAATTAAGTGCAATATTTTTAAATGGTAGATCTAGTTGTAAGGAGCTCATAAAAATTTATTTCATAATTTTTGGAGCTAATATGAGTAAGTTATAGATTTTAGAAGACTTTTTAGCATTTTCTGTAATTCATTTCCAAAATCATTTAAAAACAAACGGATGGAAATTGCTACTTGCACCCGGCACCGTGCACGCACGCGCGCGAAAGGAGACCGACAGGCGGGCCCGCGGGATAGCCGGACCCCACAAGTCAGACACAGGGGGGAAGAGAGGCGCTGGCCGGGTGGATCTCGCCGCCGGTGAGCTCGTCGGCGGTGAGGTCACCAGCACCGGCTTCCTCTCGGAAAGGCGAATCCAACACACTAGCTTAGGGCACCGGAGGTGTTCCCAGGTGAGCGAGGCGGCGGGCATGGCAGGACGGTGGTGCGGCTCGCCGTCGATACGTCGGTCCCAGCCATGACAAGGGCGGATTTGGAGCGCACAAGATCCGTGGGATCAAGGCGAATGAAACGGTACAAAGAATTTGAGGAAGAAGAGGAAAGAAGGGCTCCATCCACGGGAGCACAAGCTCGGTGGCCATGGCGCCGGCGTGCCAAGACGAGCTCGTCCTGGCCTTACCCTGGGGAAAAAGAGGATGAACTCGTGCGCACGGGATGGAGGAGGTCCAGGCGGAGCTGTAGGCGGACGCTATCGGCAAATGGCGCTGCGCTGGCGGAGCTAAACGCTGGCGAACACGGGCGACGGCGTGCGGTGGCGCGCACTCCGCCCGGCTTGCTGCTGCGGTGGAGGGCGAGCGCGCGGACGCGGAGGGGAGCAGGGGACAACGGAGATGAAGGCGGAGACAGTGCGCGACCAGGTGGAGATCAAGGCGAGCCGGAGGCTACACGTGGCAGCTTCGACGGCGCATAGACGCCACGCGGCGGGCACGACCTGCCGCGGCGGCCAGCGAGGCGCGACGCGAGCGGGAGGAGGAGGCGGCCGAGCGGACGCGGGCCGGGCCGCCTGCGTTGCGCGGCGCGCGCACGCGGGGAGGCGTGGGCCGCTTCGGCCGATGGGCCGAAAGGGTGGCGGCGGCCTGCTAGCGCTGAAAAGGCTTTTTCATTTTTATTTTTTCTAGAGAAATTCAAATAAAATTCAAATTGCAGTTTTCAAATTCAAATTTGGGCAAGCAAATGACCTTTTTCTGAAAATGGCCCAAAAATGAAAGTTGTTTAGAATTTTATTTCCTACAACTTTTATTAAGGGGCCAACCTCAAAACTCTTATAGATTTTGAATTGTAGAATAAAAGCTAATTTAGGGAGGATTTTTGAATATTTTCAAATAACATTTTTAAAACAAGTTTTTGACAAAACTTTGAGTAGTTAAGTTGCTCCAAAAATGTCACCTATAATTCTAAGTGATATAAAATTTATAGTTGCACAAGTTTGATGAATATAACTAGCACATTATCACAACATGTTATGAATACTAGTTTCCAAACTTTTATTTTACTAAAGGTACACTCTAACTACATATGATTATGAATGCCATGACCTGTTATGCTCATGATTTGCAATGTTAATGCTTGCGTAACACCGAGGTGTTACAGCCCTCCCCCTTTATAAAAATCTCATCCCGAGATTTGGGTTACGAACCATTTATTATAAAAAAAATCTTCGTATGCTTTTTGTAGGTATTCACCCGTTTCCCAAGATGCGTCCCCTTCATCATGATGACTCCACTGAATCTTATATGTTTTCACCACACTATTTCGAGTAGCCCTCTCCTTAGAATCCAAAACTCGAATTGGCTGCTCACGATACACCAAATCTGACTTAAGTTTTATGCTTTGGGGTTCAATTCTTCTTGAGATGCGATACATGAAAAACTGGGAATATAGCACCCATTGCTTCTGGTAACTCCAATTTGTAAGCCACTGGACCCTTTCTTTCCAAAATTTTGTATGGTCCTACAAATCTGGCGGCAAGCTTTCTGCGTACTCCAAACCGCTTCTTCTTCATGGGCGTGACTTTTAGATAAACATAGTCACCAACTTCGAACACAAGTGGTCTCCGTCTCTTATCCGCATAACTTTTCTGACGTGACTGAGCTGCTCTCATATTTTGCTGAATGATATGAAATTTCTTTTCGGCTTCTTCCACGAAGTCAATACTGTAATACCTTCTTTCCCCTGGCTCAATCCAGTTTAGAGGTGTTCTACACTTTCGGCCATACAGAGCCTCAAAAGGTGTCATTTTGATACTTTCTTGATAGCTATTATTATAAGCAAACTCTGCTAAAGGTAACCATGACTCCCATGAACCTCTGGAAGACAACACACAGGCCCTTAATATATCTTCTAAAACAGCATTAACCCTTTCAGTCTGACCATCTGTTTGAGGATGATAGGCAGTACTACGAATAAAACTAGTTCCCAAACCTTTATGCAAGTGCTCCCAAAAGTGAGCAGTGAACTGCGACCCTCTGTTAGACACTATAGTCTTCGGTATTCCATGCAATCTTACAATCTCAGCAATATACTTCTCGGCATATTGAGGTGGTCTATAATCTGTCTTGACAGGCAAAAAGTGGGCTGTCTTAGTAAGACGATCCACGATTACCCAAATCGAATCATGGTCTTTCTGAGTAGTGGGCAAGCCTGTGATGAAATCCATACTTATATCACCCCACTTCCAACTTGGTACTGACAAAGGTTGTAATAATCCGGCAGGTTTCATATGAATAGTTTTCACTCTACAACATGTGTCACATCTGGCCACATAAGCTACAATTTCTTTCTTCATCTTTGTCCACCAATAGTGGGGTCTTAGTTCTTGATACATTTTACTACTGCCAGCATAAATGGATAACTTAGAGAGATGAGCTTCATCCATAATTTTATTCTTAAGCTCTCTATCCTTTGGAACAACAAGACGGTTGTCAAACCACAACACGTCCTATACGTCCACTCTGAAGTGTTTTGAGGGTTCTTCTCTAATTTTCTTTTTGATGTGGAATATCCCTTTGTCTGCTTTCTGGCCTTCTATAATCTTACTTTCCAAGGAGCAACTGATCTGAATACTATGTAACACGGCAGGGTGCATCAGATTAAAACCATCTTCGAGCAAGGGTTGCATATTCAAGCAATGTGACTTTCTACTCAAAGCATCTGCTACTACATTGGCCATCCTAGGGTGATACTGTACATTCAAGTTGTAATTTTTGATTAATTCTAACCATCTTCGCTGTCTCATGTTCAATTCTGGTTGGGTAAAAATGTACTTGAGACTCTTGTGATCGGTGAAAATATTGCATACATTGCCAAGTAAATAATGTCTCCAAATCTTTAAGGCATGCACTACAGCGGCAAGCTCAAGATCATGTGTCGGATAGTTGATTTCATGTTTTCTCAACTGACGGGAGGCATAAGCAATGACTCTTCCTTCTTGCATCAGAACACAGCCTAATCCTATTTTTGATGCGTCGCAGAACACATCAAAAGGTTTCTCAATGTCTGGCTGCGCAAGAACTGGAGCAATGGTTAACAGTTTCCGCAAGGTGTGGAAAGCTGCCTCACACTCCCATGTCCACACAAACTTGTGGTCTTTCTGTAACAGACTTGTCATGGGTTTGGCAATCTTCGAGAAGTCTGGTATAAAACGGCAATAGTAACTAGCTAATCCTAGGAAACTTCTGACTTTTGACACTGTGGTTGGAGTTTTCCAATCCATAACCTCTTGCACTTTGCTCGGATCTACCAAAACTCCATTCTCAGATAGAATGTGAACAAGGAAAGGAACTTTCTTTAACCAAAATTCACATTTGCTGAACTTAGCATACAACTTATGATCTCTCAGTCTGGTCAAGACAATTCTCAGATGCTCTTCGTGATCTTTCTCATTCTTAGAGTATACTAGAATATCATCAATGAAGACAACTACAAACTTGTCCAACTCTGGCATGAAAACCGTATTCATTAGATACATAAAATATGCAGGAGCATTTGTTAAGCCAAAAGACATAACAAGATACTCGTACAACCCGTATCTGGTAGAAAAGGCGGTTTTCGGGACGTCTTGTGGCCTAATCTTTATCTGATGATACGCTGATCTTAGGTCTATCTTAGAGAACACTCTGGCTTTAGCTAACTGATCGAACAAAACATCGATATGAGGTAAGGGATACTTATTCTTGATAGTTACAGCATTAAGAGGTCGATAATCCACACACATTCTCAGAGTACCCTCTTTCTTTTTCTTCACGAACAAGGCAGAACATCCCCATTCAGACTTACTTGGTCAGATAAACCCCTTCTTTAATAATTCCTCCAGTTGCTTCTTCAGCTCAGTCAACTCATCCGGAGGCATCCGATAGGGTCTCCTTGAAATAGGAGCTGTCCCAGGGATCAACTCAATTCCAAACTCAACATCTCTATCTGGAGGAAGACCAGGTAACTCATCTGGAAACACATCCGGGAACTCACACACTACCGGGATTTGGTGAATAGGAATGACTTCCATGGCACAGGTTATACTTATAAGGTCCGTTCGCCTGGGTAATGGCACCTGAAAAGTACCCTCCATCTGGGGATCCTTAAGGGTAAGCATCAGACTACCTGTATCTATGACTGCTCCCCAGTTCTTCATCCAGTTCATTCCTATTATTACATCCAAAACTAGTCCAGGCATAACTATCAGGTTTACCCGAAACTTTCAACTACCTAACTCAAGGGTTGCCCCTCTAACCATCTGATTGGTTAAAACATCAGCCCGTGCTGAACTTATGCGATAACCGTAATTCAATTCTGTGTATAGTTGTTCATGCTTCCGTGCAAATGCTTGACTCATAAAAGAATGCGAGGATCCAGAATCAAATAGAACAACTGCAGGGTGATGGTTAACAAGAAACTTACCGACAGTTACAGGCTCTCCCTCGGGAATCTCATCCACGGTGGTGTGGTGTACACGAGTAGTGTAAGTCTGTTGCTTCTTTTTAGACGGATAAGGGCAGAACTTTGAAAAGTGGCCTGACTTACCACAATTGTAGCAGGGTCCCTTCACTCTATCAGCAGATCCTATAGCTCCCTTGGAATTGCTCTGTTCCGCAGCTGTGGTGATCTTTGCTGGCGGCACGGCCATCTTGTATGGCTTCTGTGGTCCCTTGTAGTTCTGGGTCTTATGCTGTGGCGGCCTGAACCTTGCACCTGGTGCGGACGGACGATAAGAAGAACGATTTGCAGTGAGAACTCTGGACTGTGATGGTCCTGACTCAAACACCCTCTTGCGATTCTTGGATGCAGTATAGGCGTTGTTGTTCTTTTCTTGTTTCAGACAATCACTGACAAAGTCATTGAATCTGGCGCGGGTATTGGTACCCACATGCTTCATCATCTTCGAGCTTAACCCTCTCTTGAAACTAGCAATTCTCTTAGCATCTGTGTCGACCATGTCTGGGGCATAACAGCACAAGTTGTTGAAGGCATGCAAATACTGCGTCACGATTTTGGTACCCTGATTTAAAGCCAAGAACTCTCCTAACTTCATCTCAACCAGCCCTGGTGGAATGTAGACCCCACGAAAAGCTTCAGTGAACTCTCTCCATGATATCTGTGCATTTGGGGGAAAGGTGGTGCGGTGATGCTTCCACCACATCCCTGCGGGTCCCTGTAACTGATGTGCAGCATATTCTATCTTCAGAACTTCGGTCAGCCTCAACACGCGGAACTTATCTTCCATGGTGTTGATCCATTCTTCCGCGTCAAGTGGTTCTGCTGCTTCCTTGAAAATAGGTGGCCTAGTATCCATGAAGTCCTTGAAGTTGCTGTACTGGTTCACCCCTTGGCCACCACCTTGATTATTACCTCTCTGAACATTTTCGGCGATGGTACGCAGAAAATCTTCCATGTTCTTCTGCGATTGCTCGGCATTGCGCTGGCTTCCAAGGAACTGCGCGAATAATACTTCTGCAGTGAGCGGTGGAGGAGGGGGCAATTGTGGCTCTGGCTATGGCTCATGGTGGTGACGTTGTTTGCACCACTCCCACCAGCCCCTGCACCGTTACCACCAGTTTCGGCGACCTCATACGTGGCACGGCGAGTGTTTGCCATCTGCATATTCTAGCAACAAGTAATAATTAAGCGAAGTTGTAGTAATTGCAATTGAATGAATAATCATGCCATACTAAATTCATTGGAGAGAACAAGTCATTCAATAAAATAGAGGCACAATAATCGCATTCCAATTAAAACAACATCACTAATCATGTTACTTTGAATACAACATCGTGTCCAATACAACCACGTTGCCAGCATACATACACTGGACTTTTATGCATTCGGGCATCGCATACACAACTGAGTTCCAAAAGATCGCTAGTCTCAAGATCGAACAGGATACAACACGATACATGGAAACCAAAAGAAGGCCATCGCGACAGAGCCTAGCTACTAACGCAGGGCACTAGCCTACTATTCGGGGCCGTCGTCGAGGTCGGAGGCATCACCATCGCTACCATTAGTAGCGGCGTCGTCGTCGATGTCCATATGGGCAGCGTCCGGAGGAGCATACGGGCCCACCCCGTTGTAGAGGGCATGAAACTCTTCATGCAAGTTGGCATTATACTCTTCTAGCTCCTCGACCCTCTGCCTCAGAAGGTCCCTCTCGTTCCAGGCTTCATTCCTTTCTTGAACTAGTTGTCCCATCATTAGGTCTGCATTTCTGTTGGCCTGAGTCAACGTCTGCACCCGCTGCATAGCACTCTCACCTCTCTCGAGAGCCCGGTCTCGCTGTAATTTCATGTCGGCCAACTGCTCCTGCAAGCTAACTATAGCACGTGCTTGCTTCTTCTTCTGCTTCCTTGCTTCAAGCCGGCCATCACCATGCAGACCAGTCAAAGTCCAATAGGTACTCTCAAGATGTGGTAGAACCGCCTAATCTAATGCCCTTCCAAGAGTACTTGTCTTCCATTAGATACTAAGTACCCAAGAGAGTGCACTAAATTCTGCGATTCCGTCGAGCACACCCGAGGGAGAACTCGAAAATCCATATTTTTACCTCAGGATCATAAATGAGAGATAAAGCTTACAACATCTTTACTATTTCTTACATCACTTTTAGTACAGCAATAGGGTAATCCATTGTTTAATTATAACAGCAGAAAATAAAATGTCATCAGAGTTCAGCGGAAATGAAACCATTGAAGGTCAAGTTTAAACATTACCATGATGAACATTTATATACATGAAATGATAATAGGTTATAAGTTTTTGCTTTGAAAACATTTTAGGTGGGAAATTAAATAAACTCTACGTCCACACGTAAAGGAAATCCTCGCTGAGCCCACCAGGAGGTTTCCACACACAAGTGTCAGCTTCAAAAACCTGTCACCTGCAACAGGGTAGAACAAACCCTGAGTACTCAATTGTACTCCGCAAGACTTACCCGTCAGAAGAAAAGAAAAGACTCCAAGGATTATGCAAGGCTTTCTGGCTTGTGGGTTTATTGTAACTGCAAGAAGCATTACTAAATGTGCATCCTTACATTTATTTTTATTAGCAGCCATCATTAGTTTATTGACCCACCATTCTATGTAAGCACCAAAGCTACTTTCAAGCATGTAGTAAGCAATCAGAACCATTTCACCATCTTCCACAGTTCTTACTACGATGCCAGATTATAGTCATGTCGGACCGTCAAATTGACGGCGATTTGCGAATCAATGTGCCCAGCTGGGTACCCCGAAAAACACACGCCCCGCCTGTACCGAGGTACAAACAGGACCAACCCATTATCCTCCTGTCAAGAGAACCGAGTCCCCGTCCATACTGGGACTCCAAGCCCCCGCCCTCTCGCGGTGCTTAGACCTCCTAATACCCATATATAATCCACCTTCAGTTGGTCCGGATGGAGCCGGAACCCATGACAAGAGAATAACAAGTCTTTCTAGCCCCCATCCTCTAGTATATGCTCGGGATAAGTAGGTCTGTGACCTGACTATGGAATCCAATGCAACGAACGGTCCTTAATCGACACAGGCGGAACAAATGCAACCAGAGCCCCGCTCTGTTGCCCAACTAGGTCCAAATCCATCCAAGCCTGTTCCGCCCGGTCTCCAATTATCATTCAAATATATTCCATGTGGTAGTAACATGATAATAGTAACAATAATATATTTTCTATCTCTCGCGATCGAAAGGTAATCACTCGACTTCTACCGGAATCCTATAGCATAGCACGCTACACGATTCTATCATACTAGTAAGACTCATAGGATAAGGATATATATATATATATATATATATATATATATATATATATATATATATATATATATATATATATATATATGCAAGTAGGTTTCATTCAACTCCTTTAAACTTAATGCACAAGCATAAATTAAAGTGTAGAATAGTAGGGGTTATGCACCGGGGCTTGCCTGTGTAAAATATCATTATAACTAAGTTCCATCCGCGGGGTGTGGTCACCATCACGCCTTCTTTTGGTTACTCCAGTTAATCCACGATCGCACCTAAATGGTATACATCGTTGCAATATGCTTGTCTAAGCGAAACATGCATAAACAAGATATTTAAAAGACGAAAGGGATAAGTTAGAGCTTAGCTAGGGCAACAGGTCGGCAGAGACGGAGTCACGTGAGGATGTCACTATGCCACGGGCGTGCGGAGGCAACCGGAGCGTGGTCGTCGATGTGCAGTGGTGGCGTGGTATCCCGAAGGTCCGGGCTGCAAAGCGCGAACGCCGAGGCAGGGGCGGCGCTAGGGCGGACACTGGGCGCTGAGCGTGGTTGGAGATCAGGAAGAAAGGGTCTAGCTTGGATGGCTGAGCCGCTGCTGGTCTTAAAGAGCGCACACAGGCTACACGGATGCACGGCTGCTCGGCTGCTGGTGCTATAAAGAGCACGCACCCTGCACAGCTCCCGGAAGCTCACGTCAAAATTTGCAGCCAAGTTTGCTCTAGGTTGAAACAAACACGCCTTATATAGCCAAGCTAGCAGTGGCAACAAGAT
This sequence comes from Saccharum hybrid cultivar R570, assembly GCA_038087645.1. Classification (NCBI taxonomy): domain Eukaryota; kingdom Viridiplantae; phylum Streptophyta; class Magnoliopsida; order Poales; family Poaceae; genus Saccharum; species Saccharum hybrid cultivar. Next base: position 1,990,586 of record JAQSUU010000029.1, on the reverse strand, counting down.
GAATAGGTCGCATCTCAGTTGATTTATTCGCCACTTCTTAACAAAAGGAATGGTCTGAGACACCCAACGAAGATGGAACTTCATCACTTGTCTACCTACTGCTGCCTATGACATGCTACTATACTCGTAGCAATAAATAATTACACAAAAGTTAGGCATCAACTCGTGCACTGCCGTGCTGGACGGGTTGAGCTAACCACCGGTATACAATATCTAAGCTACAGAGCTACGGTGGAATAGCTTTAGCGAGCAACTGCAATAAGATGAACAATGCAAGTCGCGTCTTTGCGCATTGCATTCATTCCATGCTCCATTCAGTGGCGTGTCAGCTGGTTCTAGACTCTGGCACAAGGAAGACCGAGACCAAAAGGACGTGTAGTGAGGGCTACGAGCCCCTCCCTGACTCAGAGCCTTGGTCAGCGATGTCTGCTAGTATGAACAACGCTACTGGTATCCACAGTTACTGCATTCATCAGGAACAGATTAGATACAGCTAGTAGCTTTTAAAGCTGCCCAAGGGGTCAGGGCAGTACACTACACTTGGTCAATCTGTTCAGTACATTTCGTGTTTATTACATTCCTAAACCTCAGCTCGCTCATCGGCGTGTATATTAACTGAAGTATCATTGCTGCGGTGAATGATGATTGACTGCTCACGTACAGAAAGAAAACAAGATGGATTAAATCCCTGCCAGCCTGGATGCGCCCTGGCCGGTCAACAAAAATGGCGCGCAGGAGAAGGATGACTGACGCGCACGACACACTTCAGCGAAGGCAGCGCTCTAAATAAACTCGCAGCCTGCCAGAGACAAAAAAATTTCTTTGAATAAACAGTATTCCGCGCTGCTACAGTGTTGACTGCATTACTTTCCCGCGCCTACAGTACTTTCCACGCGTCTACAGTGATTTCTGCGCGCTACAGTGATTCCTACGTGTTCTCTGGTTCGCTTCTGGTACGACGTGTAAGCAGGGCTGCGTGAATATGTGTGGTGTGCGTGTGTTTTGTTTCTAATTTCTTTTCGTTTCTTTTCTCTTACCAAAATATATACGTAATTAAGTAAATTACAACATCTCATTATTCCTTTGTTACTAATCTAAATACACACATGTATATATCTATTATGTAATTATACATATATTTATCTATAGAGATACACTCGGAAAGAAATAAATTTCTACACTACTTTAAATAATATAGCAACACGTTTATCAAAACGAAATATGTGAGTGTATACCACACTTGTTTTATAGAATTTGTTTTCACGCTAAGTGATTAAAACGACTTATTCTATTTTTCTTATTAAGATCACAACAGCATATTTTCACCTAAAATAAACTAAGTTACAACACTCATGTAGTTTTTTTTTTCCTAACTACAGAATGAGTCATATAAGATTCGGTATCATTACATGCGTGATTAAAATTTTAAAAACCCGAGAACTCGTTTTGCTAATTTCTTTTAGGCCTTAATCGCGTGCTAACTAAGCTAGTAACACCAGGGGTGTTACATCCTTCCTCCCTTAAAAAGGATCTCGTCCCGAGATCCAGAACAAGAATTAAAAGAGGGAAAAGCGATTACATCTCATAGATCTGAACTTACACGAGAGGTTACACGACTTCGAACACCAAACCACTCCGGGATCTAGAGAACACGACTCAGAACAAATCTGATACAACTCACAACCTCTCTAGAAATCGACGAAGACGGGGACAATGGAAAAGCAGAAGGAAAACGATTATCCAGAACATGGCGTATGCCCAACACAGCCAGAAATTGGAGACTGGTACAAAGATCATTGCGAACTCTAAAACCTAAACTAACCAGGGATGAACTTGAACTTCTCCACGGAAACCAGATCCCTTCTTCTCAAGTTACACCATCGCGTCTGACTAGCAACCCTAGATCTACGAGCAACGGCTGGATCTCGTAGCTCTGCCTCCAACCACTTCTTCCCGACTGCTTCCCGAGCTTCTCCTACCTGGGCGCTGATGGAGAAAGTCGATACTATGAGCTCTACTCTAGATCTGGGGGTTGAATGGAGGAGGAGCAAGCAAGGTGGCATCTTAAAGCTGGTGAACGGAGGAGGTGGTGTAGCACACCGGAAGTGGAGGCGGTGTAGAGGGAAATCACTAGTGAAAGGTCACAAGGTGGGGAGGGCATCGGCCATGGTGCGCTCCCTGTGCGAGCTTGAGTGGGGAAAAAGAAGAAAGGAGGGGATGGGGTTCGATCGGCAAGGAGGCGTGCGAGCAACGGGGCCCCAAAGGAAAAGAAAGAGGGGGGGGTCCGGTACGGGAACGAGAGCGAAAATTGAGAGCCGACACGGGTGCCGGGATCAGAGGGGCGTATAGTGCAACAAGACGAGGCGAGTGCGGCACAGCGCCGTGGCCACGCGAGAACGACACACGTGGGCCCCACCACAAACGGCGTCCATAGAGCACGCAGTGACAACGACCCGGCGTATGTAGCGTGACCGAACAAATCACAGGAACGACGTCGAGTCGGGCAATTCAATTCCTCTGACCTACGTGCGGCTAACTTTCCTGATGCTTGTCTCTTTCTTCTTTTCCTTTCTTCAAAAACCTTGTTACCCCTGTTACTTTGACAGAGCACAATTCCATCAACCCGTTGTGGATTTCCTGTTTGAACACAAGGATATTTTTACCAAAGAGAATTTTATAGCAAGAGCGGTACCGCGGTGTAACTCGGTAAAAGCACTTGGTCAACAACCTTGATACCAGCGCGCGCCGAGCAGCGTCACCATGTGGCAGCTGTTCCATAGGTGGCCCTCGGTTCTATCGTGGCACCATAAGCTATTAACTAAGTAACTATTACCAACTTACTCGCAGTAAAAACAACGGGGTCATAGACCACATAATCAGAGGAGTAAGGGAAAATTCAGGCAACACGGGTTCCTTTCAAAATAAGGAACAAGTAAAGTAAATCCCAAGGTGGATTTAAATCAAGGGAATTCAAGTGTTCTGCTGGAACATCCACAATTAGTGATACAGTGTCCTCTGTTTTCCAATCACGGCCGATCTGCTGCACCTGAATAGCTGTTCCCTTTGTAACCTGCTTATCGTCGTATCAAGAACCCTAAGCAAATCGAACGAGGCCTAAGGAAAAATGACGTAACAAACACGACGGATAAAGCAAATACTCATTACCAACATCCTTACACGGGTGCAACATACAGGCATTCACTCTCCCACACTCGACACATCGCTCGAAATGTACAACCAGTCGGCCTTAACAACTACGGCTACGGTACAACGGAAAGATTACAACACTAGGGGACAACGATGAAAAGCACTACTAGCAACGGTTACATCTCCCCTAGGACAACTAATCTACTTCGTCGGCCCAAACGGCTTCCTTCCTGGGCTCCTGGGGTTCTTCTGCCGCACTAGGTTGTGGATCTGCTCCTTCTTGTGGTGGTGGCTAGGTGAGGGGAAGCAATGATTCTACTTCCAAGGCTTCCATGGGTGGAGGTGCTGCAAAACCAGTTCTCCTTCTCTCCAGTGGATGGACAGGGATTCCCTCCAAGATCAAGGGTTCCTGCCTTTCCATGGCCAGCGTCCTACGCTTGGCCCTGGTGATGAGATAGGCATCCTCCAGCTCTTGGGCATGTCGCTCTTCATCCACCTTGAGTGCTTCCGCCATGGCAGTCTCTCGACTCTCTGCAGCTCCTACATTGGCGTGGGCTTCAGCAAGCTGCACTTCGAGCATTCTAGAGAAGATCTCGGCCTCCTCAGCTCGGCGGAGGCACTCCCTCAGCTCCGAGGCCTGTCGGTCATACTGCTCATCCAGGGCAAGCAAGTATGTGGTCAGGTGCACCACGGTCGGGTTGTCCTCTTGCACGTCCTGACCCTGCAAGGCCTCCATGCGAGCTCTCCATACCTGCCAATTCTTGTCCAAGGGTGGAAAGAACCGTATGGGGGTACGAGCAATGGGCTGCTCATAGATCTGGCACAGATGCCGCAAGGCTTTGCGGGCCACAACCTGGTAGGTGTCGCCGAAGCGAAACCCGGTTGCGGTCACATTCCAGGCTTCAGTGATGTTGGGGAACTCCTCACTCTTGCCAATGTAGACGGTGACCTGACATCGCTCAGTGCCATGCTTCATGTACTCACGGCCTTCATACTCGGGACGATCCTTGACTCCGAGCTTTTGTAGGGTGGCATACAGGATTTTGGGGAAACCCTCGGTGTTCTGGCAGTAGCTGCTAACCCAAACTCCTGCCATCCTAGGTGGGTGAGGGGGTTGCAAGGAAGGCTTTGAGAAAAAAGCTTGCTCAAGGGAAAAGGGCTAAGCGAGCTGGAATGCACTGGGTGGTGACACCAAGTGGCTGGGCTTGCCCCCTTAAAAAGGCAGAGCGGCCAGTGGTCCTGGCGCAGGCCACCCTCGAGCCATGCACGAGGATCAGTAAAGTAAAACAGCAGGATTTTTATGCACACGAGGCGAGCGATGTCTGAGGCCATAAAGACTAGCACGGTTGCAGGGCAGATATCTGACAAGGGTGCAGAGAGGAGTGCATAAGACGTAAGCCCCGACAGTCGTGAAGCACGAGCGAACGCGATGCACGAAGCCATTGTACAGCAGTAACTCCAGGATAAGGACACATGGTACCTACAAACAGAGCACCTGCAAGTAAGACTCGCACGATGACTATAGCAATACAGCGCGTCTGACTATAGGCCGCACGCTACGCACCAGTTAGTTCACCAGACGAAAGCGTACTTAAACTTATTCTGAATACTTAACTATAGTAATAGGGCTACTTATATAACTTCGTATGCAAACGTCCTAACTTTTTGCAAAAATGTGTTGTCAAATTTTAATTTAGAAAGGATTTTAAAGCTTTATTTCCTCATTTATGCTCTGATACCACCTGTGGCAGAACCGCCTAATCTAATGCCCTTCCAAGAGTACTTGTCTTCCATTAGACACTAAGTACCCAAGAGAGTGCACTAAATTCTGCGATTCCATCGAGCACACCCGAGGGAGAACTCGAAAATTCACATTTTTACCTCAGGATCATAAATGAGAGATAAAGCTTACAACATCTTTACTATTTCTTACATCACTTTTAGTACAATATCAGGGTAATCCATTGTTTAATTATAACAGCGGAAAATAAAATGTCATCACAGTTCAGCGAAAATGAAACCATTGAAGGTCAAGTTTAAACATTACCATGATGAACATTTATATACATGAAATGATAATAGGTTATAAGTTTTTGCTTTGAAAACATTTTAGGTGGGAAATTAAATAAACTCTACGTCCGCACGTAAAGGAAATCCTCGCTGAGCCCACCAGGAGGTTTCCACACACAAGTGTCAGCTTTAAAAACCTATCACCTGCAACAGGGTAGAACAAACCCTGAGTACTCAATTGTATTCCACAAGACTTACCCGTCAGAAGAAAAGAAAAGAGTCCAAGGATTATGCAAGGCTTTCTGGCTTGTGGGTTTATTGCAACTACAAGAAGCATTACTAAATGTGCATCCTTACATTTATTTTTATTAGCAGCCATCATTAGTTTATTGACCCACCATTCTATGTAAGCACCAAAGCTACTTTCAAGCATGTAGTAAGCAATCAGAACCATTTCACCATCTTCCACAGTTCTTACTACGATGCCAGATTATAGTCATGTCGGACCGTCAAATTGACGGTGATTCGCGAATCAATGTGCCCAGCTGGGTACCCTGAAAAACACACGCCCCGCCCGTACCGAGGTATAAACGGGACCAACCCATTATCCTCCTGTCAAGAGAACCGAGTCCCCGTCCATACTGGGACTCCAAGCCCCCCCGCCCTCTCGCGGTGCTTAGACCTCCTAATACCCATATATAATCCACCTTCAGTTGGTCCGGATGGAGCCGAAACCCATGACAAGAGAATAACAAGTCTTTCTAGCCCCCATCCGCTAGTATATGCTCGGGATAAGTAGGTCTGTGACCTGACTATGGAATCCAATGCAACGAACGGTCCTTAATCGACACAGGCGGAACAAATACAACCAGAGCCCCGCTCTGTTGCCCAACTAGGTCCAAATTCATCCAAGCCCGTTCCGCCCGATCTCTAATTATCATTCAAATATATTCCATGTGGTAGTAACATGATAATAGTAACAATAATATATTTTCTATCTCTCGTGATCGACAGGTAATCACTCGACTTCTACCGGAATCCTATAGCATAGCACGCTACACGATTCTATCATACTAGTAAGACTCATAGGATAAGGATATATATATATGCAAGTAGGTTTCATTCAACTCCTTTAAACTTAATGCGCAAGCATAAATTAAAGTGTAGAATAGTAGGGGTTATGCACCGGGGCTTGCCTGTGTAAAATATCATTATAACTAAGTTCCATCCGCGGGGTGTGGTCACCATCACGCCTTCTTTTGGTTACTCCAGTTAATCCACGATCGCACCTAAATGGTATACATCATTGCAATATGCTTGTCTAAGCGAAACATGCATAAACGAGATATTTAAAAGATGAAAGGGATAAGTTAGAGCTTAGCTAGGGCAAAAGGTCGGCAGAGACGGAGTCACATGAGGATGTCACTATGCCACGGGCGTGCGGAGGCAACCGAAGCGTGGTCGTCGATGTGCAGTGGTGGCGTGGTATCCCGTAGGTCCGGGCTGCAAAGCGCGAACGCCGAGGCAGGGGCGGCGCTAGGGCGGACGCTGGGCGCTGAGCGTGGTTGGAGATCAGGAAGAAAGGGTCTAGCTTGGATGGCTGAGCCGCTGCTGGTCTTAAAGAGCGCACACAGGCTACACGGATGCACGGCTGCTCGGCTGCTGGTGCTATAAAGAGCACGCACCCTGCACAGCTCCCGGAAGCTCACGTCAAAATTTGCAGCCAAGTTTGCTCTAGGTTGAAACAAACACGCCTTATATAGCCAAGCTAGCAGTGGCAACAAGATGAACAGGTCGCATCTCGGTTGATTTATTCGCCACTTCTTAACAAAAGGAATGGTCTGAGACACACAACGAAGATGGAACTTCATCACTTGTCTACCTACTGCTGCCTATGACATGCTACTATACTCGTAGCAATAAATAATTACACAAAAGTTAGGCATCATCTCGTGCACTGCCGTGCTGGACGGGTTGAGCTAACCACCGGTATACAATATCTAAGCTACAGAGCTACGGTGGAATAGCTTTACCGAGCAACTGCAATAAGATGAACAATGCAAGTCGCGTCTTTGCGCATTGCATTCATTCCATGCTCCATTCAGTGGCGTGTCAGCTGGTTCTAGACTCTGGCACAAGGAAGACCGAGACCAAAAGGACGTGTAGTGAGGGCTACGAGCCCCTCCCTGACTCAGAGCCTTGGTCAGCGATGTCTGCTAGTATGAACAACGCTACTGGTATCCACAGTTACTGCATTCATCAGGAACAGATTAGATACAGCTAGTAGCTTTTAAAGCTGCCCAAGGGGTCAGGGCAGTACACTACACTTGGTCAATCTATTCAGTACATTTCGTGTTTATTACATTCCTAAACCTCAGCTCGCTCATCGGCGTGTATATTAACTGAAGTATCGTTGCTGCGGTGAATGATGATTGACTGCTCACGTACAGAAAGAAAACAAGAAGATGGATTAAATCCCTGCCAGTCTGGATGCGCCTTGGCCGGTCAACAAAAATGACGCGCAGGAGAAGGATGACTGACGCGCACGACACACTTCAGTGGAGGTAGCGCTCTAAATAAACTCGCAGCCTGCCAGAGAAAAAAATTTCTTCGGATGAACAGTATTCCGCGCTGCTACAGTGTTGACTGCATTACTTTCCCGTGCCTACAGTACTTTCCATGCGTCTACAGCGTTTTCTGCGTGCTACAGTGATTTTCTGCGTGTTCTCTTGTTCGCTTCTGGCACGACGTGTAAGCAGGGCTGCGTGAATATGTGTGGTGTGCGTGTGTTTTGTTTCTAATTTCTTTTCGTTTCTTTTCTCTTACCAAAATATATACGTAATTAAGTAAATTACAACATCCCATTATTCCTTTGTTACTAATCTAAATACACACATGTATATATCTATTATGTAATTATACGTATATTTATCTATAGAGATACACTCGGAAAGAAATAAATTTCTACACTACTTTAAATAATATAGCAACACGTTTATCAAAATGAAATATGTGAGTGTATACCACACTTGTTTTGTAGAATTTGTTTTCACGCTAAGTGATTAAAACGACTTATTCTATTTTTCTTATTAAGATCACAACTACATATTTTCACCTAAAATAAACTAAGTTGCAACACTCATGTAGTTTTTTTCCTAACTACAGAATGAGTCATATAAGATTCGGTATCATTACATGCGCGATTAAAATTTTAAAAACCCGAGAACTCGTTTTGCTAATTTCTTTTAGGCCTTAATCGCGTGCTAACTAAGCTAGTAACACCAGGGGTGTTACACAAGACCCTGGTATGCTCTGATGGCTGCATACATGGCACTCATAGCGTGGTTGTCGCTAGCCCGTCCTTCACTTGGGCCTCTAACCAGGGCACTTCCTTGCGGTTGCACCCAAATAGCATCACGAGGATCATCTCTCGGAAAAGTACCGGCCAAAGCTGTTGCCAACTCATTGGGAAACCTACTCATTATATCTCGGATGACACGAAAGGCTACGCCCTCTGTACCCTTAACTGGAGTGCGTCCCTCAAACTCCAAATGTCAACCATCCCATTCTGGTGCATCACCAAGAGCAGGGACGGTGATTTCCACTACTGCAAGCCCATCCTCAGCTAGCTGGCTCTCACTCCAAGAGTACACCGGCTCTTGACCCTCCGGGTACCTCACATCATGGAGCACTCTCCAAAGCAAGGTGGGCATGCCAAACTCGCTTAGAAAAGTGTCCATGCTGCGGCGCTCCTGCGGGGCCATCTGGTGATGAGGTGCTCTTCCGCCAGTGGACTTACGGGCAGTCTGCTTCGTGCGGGCCATCTGTAGTACAAGTTTTAATTAACCGGTGAGAATATATTTTAAGTCGGTATCACTTTTATCAAAATGGGATAATCCTTTTATAAGGGGAGGAATGCATGTTATGAATGAAATGCGCAGGCAACATGATGCATGCACGAGTCTTACGTTCTTACAAACTTAGAAAATAAAAACATCTAACGACGAATTCGGTGGCATACAAACGATCCCTCATATACGTAACTAATTCGTTCTACACAAAAAACGCTGTTATGTACCTGCAGAAAATTTATTTCAGCCTAATTCCCATGAATGCATGAAAGCAGTAAATCTACCTACACGCTCTACACGAATCCCTAGATGTGTGTACAACGGTAGTAACTACCCAATCACATCGTCCTATTGACGGCATCGCCTCAACGGACGGAACAACCACACATGCGATACTTTCATAAAAACATGTGTAGAACATGTAATTACTCTAGTATCATATAAGCACTCTCCCTAGATCAGCGGTGTATCCGATCATGCTCTCACAGCTCACACTTACCGAAGCGTAGCGGTAACTGATCCATACATTACCACTTAATTAAGTGGCACTCATACAATAGCACGCCGTATGAGCAACGAAAAGAGAAATATGGTGCAAGAACCCTAAGTTAGTACTTAAATAGCCACCTAAAGTCCTTAACTGGGCATAAAGGATATGATCACTGGCACACCTTTCAAACAAAATTTTGTTTTAAAATACACTTATGAATAGTAATCACGCTAAACCATGCTCCGATGCCAGCTGTAACAGAACCGTCCAATTATACGAGATTAAGTAGGAAAATCATCCAACGAGCGGACAATTTAGCAAACTTAAGCCCGTATAACCCGGTAGTCCGTGAAATCCCGACGGATTTCAAACTATTTCACATAACAGCCAAGATCGTACTAAGTTTAGCGATCACCATCATAAGTTACATAAAAGTTCGCGGCACAAAATACATCGAAGTTTAAACATAGTTATTACAAACCAGGTTCGGATAAAAGTAGCGGAAGCAGTAGTTCAAATCACGCACACACACAGTGTTTGAAATAAAGTGCCAGCTTATGATCATCTCCAGCAAAAGCATCAGACGAGAAGTAGCGATTGACCATTACCCATGGTCCTAAGCTTCACCCATCGCAGGATAGAGGCAGTTGATACAGTAGCCGTAATACATCTGCCCATCTGCAACAAGTGGGAACAAAGCCCTGAGTACGAAAAGGTACTCAGCGAGACTTACCCGACAGAACCAAAAATAAAAATGACACCAAGGATCATGATAGGCTTTCTGGTGGGGTAGCTGACTCATTTGCAAGAAAAGCATATTTAATCTTAACAATTCTTTTTCAAAAGCATACAATAAGTTAATCTTTATTACCCTGTCAACTATGTTTGCACCTGTGCTAGAGTAATCATGTGATTAAGCAAGTAAGGATTACCAACGATCATTAACAATAGTTATCATGTCATCTTCCACATAACTATCCAAGTGTTTCATCAATATTACTACGATGAAGTAGCTCAAGTCAAGTGTTCACTATCCAGTGAACGATGGCGATTCGAATCGATTATTAACTAGCTGGTAATTTATTCCTCACACAAACCTCACTCACCCGCTAAAGTGAGGTATTGGTCACCGAGTCAACTATTCAGGTAAAGTCGCGAGCTTGCCAGGAACCACATGTACCCGGGGGCCGCCCGACTACTCTTTGGCCTTATCATCGCGCCCCCGTTTCCTGCCACTACTGCTCCGGTATAGTGCGTTGTGGGCAATCCACTCGGCCCGAATAATCTCCCAGCTTCGCGGTCGAAAGGTACATTATTCGGCCAGCTAAATGTGAGGCATGCGTTCAACATGACTCGAGGCCCAACAATGATCGGTCCTTAATCGACTCAGACGGAGAACACTACAGTCCGAAACCCTGCAAGTCTCCACCCGATCTCAATTTCAATTCGACACTTAGTTATTCTCATATGACATATCTTCCACACAGATCCAGGTAATCTCCTATAGCTCGCGGATGACAGGCAATCACCCGACTTCTACCGGTCTAAGCAAACTAAGCAATTATTGACCGTGGACACCAAGGTAACAAGGATCAGGTAAAGCAAGGTGAAACAAGGTATAATGCAGCAACGGTTGCAAACAACTCCTAAACTTAATGCATCAATTAAGTAAAACCAATAATAAATTATTTGCAAACCGGGAGAGAAATGCTCCGGGGCTTGCCTCTCTCAAAAGAGCTCGGACGGTGGTCGGGGCACTCTGGAAGATCTTCACCGACCTCTTCTTCGGCTTCAGTCGCTTCCTGCTCTTGAACCTCGGACTGCTCTTCTGGGTCCTCGGAAACTACTACCGGGGTCACTTCCTGCGATCCTGTTTGATGCAGAAATATAAGTGCTCATGCCTAGGTGCATTGCAGGGATGACATGAGATGATGATGATGAATGAGATGTAGATGAGCATGTTACTTTATTTGAATTACGTGGAACTTACGACTCTTCTACAAGGTAGTCTACATCATCCAAGAACATGTACTCATAAACTACCACAACTATTCTCTACCAGGCAAAGGCACCTTGACACTTAAGATGCTTCAAAGATACACCAAAGCAAAGTTTATCAACTAATCTTGCATCAAAGGTTGAATTTAAACCCTAGTTAGCACTATGCTTGAACAACAACACTTATTTTGGTATCTCAGAAAAATCTAACAAAATTACTGTGGATTAATAACATGTAGCTCAGCATGTCACAAAAGTTTTATTGCAATTTGAGTACTAGAACTACCTACACAAAAATAGCAAATATAGGGCCTAAAAAGGAGTATAAAATACTTTCTACAATGAAAAGTATCAAACAACAGATTTCTCATTTTTCCTGGATTCTACTCAATAAATAATCACTGTACAAAAATTATTACTTGCATGTTTTATGCATATTTTTTTATTAACAAACATAGCAATTATTAGCAATAAAAAGCACTTAAACTACACCTCACAAATTTTCTACTAAACATGCAAGAGACATATTTTTCCTAACAAACACATGTGACAACAAGACTAATAAATTTGGAATCATATTTTCTGAATTTTCTACAATTTACTATCCATTAAACAAGAAAATAGCAATTTCCAAAGTTAAATAAAAACCCTACACAAAAGTAATGCAACAATTAAGTGCAATATTTTTAAATGGTAGATCTAGTTGTAAGGAGCTCATAAAAATTTATTTCACAATTTTTGGAGCTAATATGAGTAAGTTATAGATTTTAGAAGACTTTTTAGCATTTTCTGTAATTCATTTCCAAAATCATTTAAAAACAAACGGATGGAAATTGCTACTTGCACCCGGCACCATGCACGCACGCGCGTGAAAGGAGACCGACAGGCGGGCCCGCGGGATAGCCGGACCCCACAAGTCAGACACGGGGGGAAGAGAGGCGCTGGCCGGGTGGATCTCGCCGCCGGTGAGCTCGCCGGCGGTGAGGTCACCAGCACCGGCTTATTCTCGGAAAGGCGAACCCAACACAATAGCTTAGGGCACCGGAGGTGTTCTCGGGTGAGCGAGGCGGCGGGCATGGCAGGACGGTGGTGCGGCTCGTCACCGATACGTCGGTCCCGGCCATGACAAGGGCGGATTTGGAGCGCACAAGATCCGTGGGATCAAGGCGAATGCGACGGTACAAAGAATTTGAGGAAGAAGAGGAAGGAAGGGCTCCATCCACGGGAGCACAAGCTCGGCGGCCATGGCGCCACCGTGCCAAGGCGAGCTCGTCCTGGCCTTACCCTGGGGAAAAAGAGGATGAACTCGTGCGCACGGGACGGAGGAGGTCCAGGCGGAGCTGTAGGCGGACGCTATCGGCAAATGGGGCTGCGGTGGCGGAGCTAAACGCTGGCGAACGCGGGCGACGGCGTGCGGTGGCGTGCACTCCGCCCGGCTTGCTGCTGCGGTGGAGGGCGAGCGCGCGAACGCGGAGGGGAGCAGGGGACGACGAAGATGAAGGCGGAGACAGTGTGCGACCAGGTGGAGATCAAGGCGAGCCGGAGGCTACACGCGGCGGCTTCGACGGCGCATGGACGCCACGCGGCGGGCGCGACCTGCCGCGACGGCTAGCGAGGCGCGACGCGAGCGGGAGGAGGAGGCGGCCGAGCGGAAGCGGGCCGGGCCGCCTGCGTTGTGCGGGCGCGCGCGCGGGGAGGCGTGGGCCGCTTCGGCCGATGGGCCAAAAGGGTGGCGGCGGCCCGCTAGCGCTGAAAAGGCTTTTTCATTTTTATTTTTCTAGAGAAATTCAAATAAAATTCAAATTGCAGTTTTCAAATTCAAATTTGGGCAAGCAAATGACCTTTTCTGAAAATGGCCCAAAAATGAAAGTTGTTTAGAATTTTATTTCCTACAACTTTTATTAAGGGGCCAACCTCAAAACTCTGATACATTTTGAATTGTAGAATAAAAGCTAATTTAGGGAGGATTTTTGAATATTTTCAAATAACATTTTAAAACAAGTTTTTGACAAAACTTTGAGTAGTTAAGTTGCTCCAAAAATTTCACCTATAATTCTAAGTGATATAAAATTTATAGTTGCACAAGTTTGATGAATATAACTAGCACATTATCACAACATGTTATGAATACTATTTTCTAAACTTTTATTTTACTAAAGGTACACTCTAACTACATATGATTATGAATGCCATGACCTGTTATGCTCATGATTTGCAATGTTAATGCTTGCGTAACACCGAGGTGTTACAAGGAATAGCTGATTTATGGCTATTTGAGACCTTCTAGGGGCCTCATTAGTTGGCGCTTGTTCCATATGGAGCTGTTGTTGCTTTTCCTCATATGCGACAATGGGTTCTATAGGATCCTAAAAGATAGGTTCCACGTGTTCATTTATTGTTGCCACAGGAGGACTAACAACAGGTGCTATCACTACAGTGTCCTGCACTGTTGGTGCAGCAGCAATAGGTAGCGAGAAAAATAGCTCCTGAACTATCGAAATGGGCACATGTACCCGTTTCTCCTCAAAGTTAATTTCTCATACTACCATGCTCCCCTGACCATCTCATCCTCCAAGAACACAATATGTCTTGTTTCTACAAACTTTGTATGTCTGTCAGGATAATAGAAATGATAACCTTTTGACTTATCTAGATAGCCAATGAAATGGCAACTGATTGTCTTGAAGTCTAGCTTCTCAATATTTGGGTTAAATACTTTAGCCTTAGCTGGATAACCCCACACATGTAATGGTTAAGTGAGGGTTCCCTTCCTGTCTATAACTCATATGGTGTTTTGGGCACTGACTTGCTTGGTACTCGATTAAGAATATGAGTGGCGGTTTTTAACGCCTCCATCCACAAACTTATCGGTAAAATAGAGTAAATAATCATACTTCTCACCATATCCATTAGTGTATGGTTGTGTCTTTCAGCTACTCCATTCTGTTGAGGCTCGTCCGGTGTAGAGTACCGGACAACTATGCTATTTTCCTGTAAGAACTTTGCAAAAGGTCCAGAAAGTTGGCCATGTGGGCTATGTCGACCGTAATACTCTCCCCCACGGTCAGATCTTACTATCTTAATCTTTAAATTATGCTGATTTTCTACTTTAGCCTTAAGTAACTTAAATTTATTCAATGATTCTGATCTTTTTTTAATTGGATAAATATAACCATAACGAGAATAATCATCTGTGAATGTTATAAATAAATCATAACCATCCACGCTTTTCACAGGAAACGGACCACAGATATCTATGTGAATTATTTTCAAAATTCATGCACTTCGTTTGGCGTCTTTCTTTATTTTCTTAACATACTTTTCTTTAATGCAATAAATGCATTGTTCTAGTCTGGAAATTATAATGGCAAAAGAATTGATTTCTTAATCAGTCATTCTACCCTCCTCCTCAAAATATGGCATAAATGATAGTGCCATAATTTCGATGATACATCATGAATTCTCTTTCGCTTATTACTTACATTCATAGACGAGGAGACATTCTTATTTTTAGTGCTTACAACATTCACATTCTTACAAAGTGATAACAAATAAAGCTTTTCTTGTCAGAAAACGAGACCAACACACTTATGATTAAACATAATCTTACATTGGCCATTACCAAAACGGCAATCAAATCCATCATCGTCTAAACGTGAAACACTTATTAAGTTGCTACGCGAAGAGGGTACATAAAGGATATCTGTAAGCTTAAGTATAAAGCCATCATTTAATTCTAATGGGAGTTCTCCAATGGCTTCAACTTCAACTTTGACTCTATTTGCTACCTTAATGTGTCTTTCTCCTCTTTGCAGAGTCCTCCTCGAATGGAATCCCTGTAATGAATTTGCAATATGAATAGTTGCACCTGAATCAATCCACCAAGTAGATTTTGGATAACTTAAATATAAGAACTCATCTATAAATGTAATAATGACCTCACCTTTTCTCATCAGGTGCTTTAGGAACTCTGCACAATCCTTCTAGTAGTGTCCCTTCTTCTTGCACCATTTGCAGGTATCCTTGTCTACTTGAACATTGTTGAATTTCTGATGGTGATCATTCTATAAGGCCTTTACTTGTGATTTAGAAGAGGAGCTATTGTCCCACTGAGGTTTCTCTTGTGGTTTAGCGTTCTTGTTGTTAAAGTTTTTCTTTTTATTTTCCTTCACATGGTTAACAGAGTCACCATGTGAGCTCTTAAGTCTCTCCTCTTCTTGCACACACATGGCAATGAGCTTCTCAATGTTCCACTTATCTGGTTGTAAGTTGTAATTAACAACAAATGTCTCATACTCTTTGGGCAAAGATGTAAAAATCAAATGAACTAGGAACTCATCCTTGAGCCACATGTCCATTGGTTTGAGTTTGGATGTCGTGTTGCTCATCTTAAATATGTGTTCTCTAATCCCTCCACCATTGTATTTCTCGTTGACTAACTTCTTAATAAGAGTGTTCGCATAAGCCTTTGAAGAGCCAGTAAACTAACTCTCTACCTTTTTAAGATACTCAGTGGTCGTGGTACATTCTAGGATTGATCTTGTTATTGGGACCTCAATGGAGCCCTTAATCACCATCAAACACTTGTGGTTTGAACTATCCCACTTCGCATGATAAGGTTGTACTTCATTCTTACTGTTGCATGGTCACGCTCCCGAGCAGTGAAAGCTGCATCGGTCTCATTTTCTGCCCAACGTTGATGTAGAATTAATGTAGAAGAATGTTGTATTTATGATATTACTATTTTCTGACCAAAGTTGATGATATCAATATTATAATTAATATTTATGAGTTTTATGCATTAGTTCTATTTCTGTCTAACGGTGATGTAGAGTTAATGTAGAGGCACATTGTATGTTTTTATTTTGACCAACGTTAAATTACGGCATGCAATTATTATGTTAAATTACGGTGATGTAGAGTTAATGTAGAAACACATTGTATACTTTAATTTCGATCTGTCTGGTCATCACCCGGGTGATGTAGGTGTATGTGACACCCGGCTGATGCTAGCACATAAAACACTCGATTGTTAGGGGAACAAAAATCTGAGTGTTTGTAATCCTTTCAACACTTGATTCTAGTGACCTTTGAATCTAGATCAAATGAATCAAAAAAATTATCCAAATAACATAAAAATATTAAACAAAAAATATCAGATTATTTCTATGGAAGCCAAATTAGAAAATTTCAAAGGAGAACCAAATAAAACAAACAAAAAATAAAAGACAAAAAAATAATCAAATAACTATTCGAATAATTCTAACCATTCTCGTTTACGAATAGCCAATTTACATCAACTGAGCATAGAACTTACGTCCAAACATAAGTTGTAAAATATGGTATAACGAGATGTATCTATTCCGGCTAGGTGATGTGACGAGGAGTACAGTGCCGCATGCACATGGTCCAATGCTTCGCATGCACCTGACTGCATGGATGCAATCTGACAACTTGCATATGGTCCCGCGCATGAGATCGCCTCCGTTCAGAGTGACATCCGATGGCCACGCGAATCGATCGAGCCGAGCCTAAAAATCACCCGGGTGAAGTATAGATTTACCCTTTAATTTTGACCAATGATCAAGGTGCCAGTCAGGGTCCGCTCGGTCGTCGGACCGAGCCGGTGGAGATCAATCTAACTCAAAGAGCTCAACTCCCGGATTTCCTTCCTAATCGTCACCACGCTAGAGCGTTGTCTCTCACCCACTGACCACAGCTTCAAATGCTCCTGACAGTCAGTTTCCAGCCATACCCGCTGGACACCCACCTGTTGCGTCAACACCAGTCCGTCGCGACAGGCTAAGGCCTCCATGTCAAGGCGTCCAGACAGTTTCCGTACCACCTGGCGCTGCCTCTAATCAAATCACCATTTTCATTCCGACGCACGACGGCACCTGATGCTCCCTTCCAATGCTCATAGAAAGCGCCGTCAGTATTAAGAGAAGCAACCTCAGTATTCTGGTTCGGCTGTTGGTAAAAGCAACTGCTGCTGACTGTCAACACAGTGATCTGTGAGAGGCAGCAACAGCACCAATGGCTGCAAAACAAGCTACTGCCCTGTTCACTTCCCATGCAAACCCAAAATATTTCCTCTTCCACCTATCACATCAAATATTTGAACGCATGTATAGCGTATTAAATATAGGTAAAAAAATAACTAATTGCTAAGTTTGTCAGGTTTTTACGAGACGAATCTTTTGAGCCTAGTTACTTCATAGTTGGATAATATTTGTCAAATAAAAACGAAAGGTGCTACAATAACTTTTCACCCACTTTTCACCAACTAAACACACCCTATGTTCAATTGGATTATGGGATCTAAAGCTCTGTTTGGACGTGAAATTTTTTCTCCGTTCTTATATTAATTTTATAAAATTAAATTAATTCATGTAAAGTTTATATACGATTCTTGTGAGGAATCTCTATCCCAAATGGACCCTAATAATTTGTGTGTTGGATTTTCATTGTCTAGTCTGGAATCTATCATGTTTGGGTGGGTGTGGGATTAATATTTTGTTAGTAGATTCTCAAATCTATATCCCTACAAACAGAGCCTAAATACTGGTCATCCAAAAATTATAATTTTCTTTTTTTTAAAGCTGCGAAATGTTATAAGTCATTAGCATTGTTAGTCAACAAATTTATAACAAGATGTTGATTCTACAAGAAAATGCTAAAACATTGTAATTGTTGAAGCAACATGTCTCACGTAAAAAATGTTGAACGGCTAAAAAGAAGTTGAGTCAACGAGAAAATGTTGCATCGACCTTCTTCTTTTTAAAAATACTGAATCAGCAAAAAAAAATATGGTAAATCAAGAGAGAATTTGGAGTGCACAAAATTAGTTGTGGGAAGAAGAAACATCTTAAACATGGCAAGATGTGGAAAGTAGTAATCCATTAGTTATAAATGTAAGATATTTAGATATCCTATGTCAAAGTTCTAAGACTTTCATTGAAGTAGTGAAAAATAAATTAGTACACATAATACCAATTAAACACGTTATCAAGGTGCCTTTCTTGACAGATTCAATGAGACTAATCTGATGTGTAGTGATTCATTTTTAATAAGTTATTAAGGAAATTTGACTTAGGAAAAAAACTAAAATTTGTTATATTTTGGAATAGAGCTGGTGTCAGCATTTAAATTTGATGGATACGTCATACGTGGCCGGCTAAGTAGTGGTCTACCAGAGTACTGTAAACAACAAGATCATCAAACCTTTTTCTTTTACGATCAGCGTATGATACAAACCGTGTTTTAAATTTGTATAGGCCGTGACATCCTTCCTTTTGTCCATCACTACGACAGCTCTTGTTTGGGCCACAGGTCGCTCGTCCGCTCGCTCATCCTCCAATCTCTGTTCCGCTCCAGTAGCCGCTGTATAGCCTCTCAGAAATGAGGACCTTCGTTCCAACGAGCGGCCGGCCCGATGACACGGGTGCAGACACACGTCGCCGCCGGGGGCCGGGGGCCGGCCGCAAAACACGCCGCGGCACTGCCGCGAGCACCCTATCTATCTGTATCCGCGCAGCTTCCGTTGTCACACCAGCAGCACCCGGTGGTGCGGTGACGCCGCGGGATATCCCAGAAATATACCTGCCGTGATCCGCTTGGCCGCAACCGCCGCGCCCAATGCGCCTCCGCCATATGCTCATCCGCCAGTGATGCCTGCCTCGCGCTGGCCTTTCTCCGGCCTCTCTCTGTCTCCCGCGGCTTGCTTCCTTATCTCGCACGCCGATCGCTGCTGCTGATGGATGGATCCATCAGTCGCTCGCTGCTGGGCAGAGCGCAAATAAAGCAAAGAGGAACCATAAAAACGAAAGCCGGGCGGGTCGCACGAGATCCGCGCTAGCTGAAATCTTTGCTTTTGCCGATGGTTCCAATCAAACCTTTGGCCTGCCTATCCAGACGCTACATGTAAAAGAAACAAAGGAGGAAAAAGCGGCCTTTTCTGCTTCTGGTCCAAAGCTCCCTTTGCTCTAGCTAGCATTGCATTGCTGCCGAGTAGAGGGAACAGGAACACCCCATGTGTGACTTCTGTCCACTAAACCCCTTTAAGTGCTTTGCGGCAGCTGGTTGGTTTTCAGCGTGGCGTGGTTGATAGAATTCGCCTGGAAAAGATTAAGGAATCGGATCGGTCTTCTTCTCTCCTCCCCTCTCTTAATTTCTTTAACGCCGGAGTTCTTATCCGGTGATAGATTAAAGAGATCGGTCTTCTTCTCTCCTCCCCTCTCTTAATTTCTTTAACGCCCGAGTTCTTATCCGGTGATAGATTAAAGAGTTGTTTATAGTGCTTGCTGGAGTCTGGTGATGACTGCTGATGAGTGAGCGTAGTGGCAGTGTCAACGCTTTATGTGCTGTGCCTGTGCACCCCGAAATGCTGCAATAAAAATTTGGAGCGGATAAGATGAATGTCGTGTCAAAATTGGCCATGAACGTTAATTTAGAAGCACTTTATTAAGCACACTGGCGGCTTTAATTTAGTTGCTTCTGGTTTGTGTGAATTAGAAGCATTTTCTTAATTCAATACAGGAATAGTAGTGACTAGTAACATTATTCGATCCTGTACTGCAGAGAGAGGGGCGGCCGGGTCCAGGCAGTCAGCGGTTGTGCTTTATTATTACTCCCTCCGTTCAATTATTATAAGTCGTTTTTGACTTCGTTGGTATATCTATTTTGCTATACATCTGCTAAATACGTTTTAAATTATAGTTCGTTTGACTTTTTTTACTCTAAGTTTGAAGCATTTAAAATTCTGTGTAAAATATTACTTTTTTTTGTTGTGGCTTGCTTTATTAACAAAAAGTTCTTCAAGAATAACTTAAATTTGATTATGTTTACGCAAATTTTTTGAATAAAACGAGTGGTCAAACTTTGAGTCAAAAAAATCAAACGAATTATAATTTGAAATGGAGGGAGTAGATATAATAATATATAGATATTGTCGGTGTTCGGACCCGAGGGGGTCCTAAACCAACGAGTAAATGCTGCGTGTCCCTTTCCTGGATGGTGATGCAAGGAGAACACACGAGGGTTTATCCTGGTTCGGACAAAAGAAGGCCCTACGTCCAGCGGGGAGGGAGAGGTTTGTATTTCCTTGCACCGAGGTGCTCGTGTAGGGGTTACAAGCATGCGAGAGAGGGCGTCGAGCCCAAGTCTCAAAGAGAGGAAAAAGAGGACAAGGGTGATTGCTTGAGATATCGATCTCTATCTTGCGTCTTGCCTGTTGTCCCTTGTTTTTCGGTCTGTGTTGTAGAACCCTGGCCTGCCCTTTTATAGGGCGAGAGGAGGCCAAGACGACGGGGAGCCTTGAGATGATGTTTTATCGATTCCTGTTGAGATGACCGTAGCGACGTGCCCTGGGAATGGTCGGTCATCCCTGGACACCATGGCGTCGTGGGAGACGAGACGGCGAAATGACCCGGAGCGCCGTGCCATACCGTCCTTCCCTTTCCGTTGAACTGTGCCGAGCGTCGAGGTTGGGTCGAGGCCGGGTCGAGACCGGATGGATAAGGCCGAATCCCCGAGATTGCGGAGTACGGGCCTTGTCTTATCCTCCCTCGAGGGTGATCGATGGCAAACAGTGCGCGGTAAGGTGGGTACAGTGACCGTTTTCACCTCCTATCATGGGATGGGCGGTAAAACAGTGAGATCTGACACTGGCATTGTTCCCACGTCGATCCTGATCGCAGCCATGCCGGTAGGTGGTAGTAGGTAACCGCATTAAATGCTATGGCTTTTGTCCCGGGGTAGGTAAAGAGAAGGAGTCGAGGCGCTTGACCCGGGCTCACGCGAGTCAGAGTTTTTCCCAGTGGGCGGACGAGCCTCGCGCGGGTCGGAGTGCGGTCGAGGTACCTTGCTGTACGGGATGGGGCGCGGTCGAGGCGCCCCCGTCGAGGGTGCCTCGTACGAGTCGGAGCCGGAGCGCGGTCGAGGCGCTCCGTCGAGCGGGCCTCGTACGAGACGGACCGGATACGCGGTCGAGGCGGGCCGCCTTTTATTGCGGTTTCAGTCGTTTTAGTTTTTTATTAGCGATGGATGTGGGTACCCCTATACTGTTGGTACCGACAGTAGCCCCTGAGCCTTTGGGTGAGTGTGTGATCACTCTCCCAGAGGTTTGTTTGAACTAGAGTCGTAGCGTCGTGATTTTTTACGGGGGGGGCGCGCGAGCGCACCCGCCGGGTGTAGCCCCCGAGGCCTCGGTGGAGTGTTGAGACTCCTCCGAGGTCTTTTATTCGTTTTATCGGTCAAGCCCCCGAGCCTCGCGCGCACGAGGTCGATCAGAGTCCCGGTCGTCTTTTGTCGTGCGACCCTCACGCTCCTCCTTCAGGAAGGAGGAGGAGGGGTGGGGAACGCCGTACTACCCCTGTTTGGGCGAGTTCCGACGATCTCCGACGAGCTGCTAGCAGGGGAATTCGAGTGAGAGTTCGTGCCCCAGTCGTTAGGGTTGGCTAGTGGCCCGGAGGTGCTCTCAAAAAATGCCAAGGAGTGGTCGTGTGGATCTCGATTCCCTGCGATAGGATTCGAGGGCTCGGTGCCTCCCCTGAGGGGATTCCTACGTCGACCTCCTCATTTAGCCTCGAATACGTCTTGGGGTGCCTCGAGAGCATGGCTCGAGCCCTGGCCATGTACGGGCGCACCCTTGGTCGTCCCTAACTCTGTTACTCGAGGACAGCTGTCGAACCCTGGTCGAGGGCCAGCTTTCGATCCCTCAAGGTTTAGGTTTCTGCGGTCGAGCTCCCGAGCCTCGCGCGTGTGAGGTCGATCAGAGTCTGGACCGTCTTTTACTGTTCGTCCCTCATGCTCCTTTTCCGAAAAAAAGGAGGAGGGGTGGAGAACGTCGTACTACCCTCGTTTGGGCGAGTTCCGACGGCCTCCGGTGAGCTGCTAACGGGGGGATTCGAGTGAGAGTCCGTGCCCCAGTCGTTAGGGGTCAGCTAGTGGCCCAGAGGCGCTCTCAAAAATGCCAAGAAGTGATCGTGTGGATCTCGATTCCCTGTGATAGGATTCAAGGGCTCGGTGCCTCCCCTGAGGGGATTCCTACGTTGACCTCCTCCTTTGGCCTCGAATACGTCTTGGGGTGCCTTGAGAGCGTGGCTCGAGCCCTGACCATGTACGGGCACACCCTTGGTCGTCCCTAACTCTGTTACTCGAGGACAGCTGTCGAACCCTGGTCGAGGGCCAGCTTTCGATCCCTCAAGGTTTAGGTTTCTGCGGTCGAGCCCCCGAGCCTCGCGCGTGTGAGGTCGATCAGAGTCTGGACCGTCTTTTACTGTTCGTCCCTCACGCTCCTTTTCCGAAAAAAGGAGGAGGGGTGGAGAACATCGTACTACCCTCGTTTGGGCGAGTTTCGACGGCCTCCGGTGAGCTGCTAATGGGGGGATTCGAGTGAGAGTCCGTGCCCCAGTCATTAGGGGTCGGCTAGTGGCCCGGAGGCGCTCTCAAAAATGCTAAGAAGTGATTGTGTGGATCTCAATTCCCTGCGACAGGATTCGAGGGCTCGGTGCCTCCCCCGAGGGGATTCCTACGTCGACCTCCTCCTTTGGCCTCGAATACGTCCTGGGATGCCTCGAGAGCGTGGCTCGAGCCCTGGCCATGTATGGGCGCATCCCTAGTCGTCCCTAACTCTGTTGCTCGAGGGTAGCTGTCGAACCCTGGTCGAGGGCCAGCTTCCGCTCCCTCGAGACTCATACCGGGCTCGGGGCCCATTTCCCAGGTATCTGGGAATATCCGTCCGCGGATCCCTCCCCCGCCCGTTAGCCAGGCGCGTCTTTTTCGGAGGGGAGGCGAGATCGGCGCGGTAGTGGGCGACGTGGCGTACGGTTACGACGTGGGGGACGGCCACGCGCCCAACTCCTGCGAGATGTAGGGAAACGATTAGGTGGGCGCATTTAATGTGGGAAACTGTTCCTACCTTTTCGCGCGGCCGTTGGGCTTCCGCCTGGGCATATAAAATCAAGGCCTAGGGGTCTGCGTTCCCCATCGGTCCCTTGCGCTCCTGCAATCTCCTGCCTCAGACAAACCTTGCCTTATTGCGCTCACCGCCCACATCGCTGCCACCACCGTATCCTCTCCGTCCACCCCCCTTTCGATAGCACCGATGGCAGGAAAGAGCCAGATCCTCCCCGCCGACGACTGGGCCGCCTCCTCGGTGACGGAGAGGAGGTTGGAAGAGTTGGTCGAGGACGGGCTGCTGCGGCCAAGGATGAGTCGGTCACAGCCGGAGTGGATCGCGCCGCCTCCTGCCCACCAGGAGCCGGCGCCCCCTGAAGGGTACGTGGTGAGCTTCGTCTGCTTCCACGAGCGGGGGTTTGGCGTGCCGGCGCCCGTTTTCATGCGCGCGCTCCTCCACTACTACCGGGTGGAGCTTCACCACCTTGCCCCCAACGCCGTCGCGTAGGCCGCCATCTTCGCGGCGGTCTGTGAGGGCTACCTTGGGGTGGAGCCACAGTGGAACCTGTGGCTTCACCTCTTCAAGGCCGAGCTCTTCACCAAGAAGGCGGGGGAGAAGGGCGTCATGTGCATGGCTCGAGTAGGGAGCTACGTCCTGCAGGTGAGGTCGAGCCGGGCGGATCTATACATCCCGGCTCGCCTCATCTCTTCGAATAGCGGGTGGCACGAGGGTTGGTTCTACCTCCACAACGATGAAAATCAGTTGCCGAGGTACACCGGCCGCGTGTTGACCGCTCGAGAGGACCGCTGGACGTACGGAGTGTCGGAAGCCGAGAAGCCACGCCTGGACCCGCTGCTGGCGGCGCTGCAGTAGCTTCGCCTTCGGGGCTTGACGGCAGCGGCGGTGACCACGGCCTTCCATCGCCGCAGAGTGATGCCGCTGTGCCGGCGTCGTCTCCGCCTCGACCAGATGACTCCAGAGGCATCTCTGGAGGGGACCCGGATGTCCCACGAATCCCTCGCCCTCGAGGAGGTCCTCCGGCGAGCGCGCCGGATGGTTGGGAACTTCAAGGTGGAGTAGGCCAACCGGGTCCCCATGAGGCCTACCGAAGGGTTCGAGCCCGTGGTACGTATCTTAGGGCTGGTATGTTTGCTAATTTTGTTTATTTTTGGATTCCGCTGATTTGGTCGAGGCCGGCGCGTAGGATTTGTCGGCGCTGCGGGAAACGCGTCCGCTAGTCCCAGAGGACCGGCCCGCCCGGGAGGCTCGACGCCAGCATGCCTCCAAGAAGAAGCAAACCAAGGAGATAGCCAAGAAGCGGGCAATCCACAAGGCCAAGAAGGCGGAGGCATTGAAGAAGCTCCGGCGCCAGCAGACCATCGACGGGGTCCCCCTGGCGCCGTCGCCTTCCGAGACGATCTCGGGGGAGGACGACGACAGCAGCGGCGAAGACGACGACGCCCTGTCGCGGTATGAGACCGCGACCGGACTGGGGGACCTTCCCGACATTCGCCCCCTGCTGGAGCCCATCAGGGGGTCGTCCTCCTCGGTCGTCGTGGTCGAGGAGTCCGAGGAGGAGGAGAAGGAGAAGAAGACAGAGAAGGAGACGGGGCCCTCGACGGGAGGGGCCGCTTTACCCCGGACCCAGCAAGAGGGGTCAACGGGGATGCCCGCACCAGCCCAGGCCCCGCAAGCTCGGGCAGGGGCTGGGACGGTGGTACCGGCGTCGTCATCGGCGGCGGCGCCGGCAGGCGTGAGAACCCGAGGCCAGCTGGCCTCGGAGGCATAGAAGGCGCAGGGCGGTGCGTCGGTCAGGGCCCTAAGGAGTGCCCGGCCTGCTGGTGGGGCCGCTGCGAGGCCACCATCGGCCGCCCCGGGAGGCTCGGATCGCACGGGGTCGAGGCCCTTGGTGCCGATTTCTGGGTAAGCATTTCTGCTTGGTTGTTCTGCCTTTCTCTAGACCCGTTGGCCGACATTTCTTCTCACTTTGCAGGTTAAAGCGGAAGGCAGAGCCGATGGGGCCTACCCCCGTGAAGTCGCTGCGGGCCAGCGCCGTTGTCCTTAACCGGACGGCGGAGCAGGATGCGGCCTAGGTCCGGCAGGTCAAGGTCGCGAAGGGGCGCCTGCGACAACGGCAGGGGGTAGCGGAT
Source organism: Saccharum hybrid cultivar R570 (assembly GCA_038087645.1). NCBI lineage: Eukaryota > Viridiplantae > Streptophyta > Magnoliopsida > Poales > Poaceae > Saccharum > Saccharum hybrid cultivar. The sequence goes on along the minus strand of JAQSUU010000029.1, from coordinate 1,965,041 downwards.
GCCACGGTGGTTGCTGGCCCTGATCCTGCCGTGGAGGGGTCCGAACCGGCGGAGACGGTGGCGCCCGGTGCGGTCGAGGCAGAGCCCAGGTCATCGGCGACGACCGAGGCTGCCGTCGAGGTCGTGACGGGCGAGGCATCCGTCCACGGCGTGGAGCGGGTAGGTGCTGACGTGACCTTGGAGGAGGTCGCATCGGCATCGGGGCAGGAGGCGGCCCTGGCGAGGGGGTCGCGGCCGCAGCAAGACCCGTCGGCGAAGCCGGCGGGTACGGTGGAGGGCGGGGCCGTCGAGCCCCCGACCAGAGCTCTAGAAGAAAAGGCGCCGGAGGTTGAGGTGCCGGCTCCAGGGGCACCGACGGTCGAGGCGCCGGTACCGGAGCCGCCGTCGGTCGAGGCGCCGGCTCCGGAGGCGCCAGCAGTTGAGGGGCCGGCTCCCTTAGAAGGGCGGGCACCTATGACCATGGACCTTACCCTCGACGACACCCCCCTGGACAAAGGGAAACAAGTGATGGGGGTCGAGGGGGGTGAGGCCGCGGATCAGGCTGGTGCCTCGACGGCCGTTGGAGAGGCAAGAACTGCGGGCGAGGCCCGTCCTTCCACAGGACCGGGAGACGCCCTGGCCGGGTCATCGTCGTCATGGCCCGACATCGCCGCGCTGGCCATAGCGCGGGCAGAGACAGAGATACCAAGGTGGGGGGGCCGTCCCTCCAGTTTAGGGACGCCGCGAACCCCGACGCCGAGCCCATCTTCACCCTGAACGACAGGGATGAGGTGCACCGATGGGAGTACCTCGAGGGCGTCCGCCGGCACCTTGATCGGTTGCTCCAAGTGGCGTCCGAGGCCGTGTCGCGGAGTATACGGGATGCCACCGAGGTATGATCGACCCATCGTCTTTCTTTGTGGTTTTCTTGGTGTCTTTTTCCCTCGGCTTTATAACCTTTTTGGTTTTTTTGAATTGCGTTCAGGAGCTGAAGGAGTGCTCCCGCCGCAAGTCACTCTTCATCCGAGATGAGAGTGGCATGTGGGCCGCGCTGTCTCAGCAATGGGTCCTGGTCGAGGAGGCCCAAAAACGGCTTTCCGATCGGAACGCCGAAATGGCTGAGCTGCGCGTCGCGTACGCGGTGGTGAAGGAGGAGGCGATACAGGCTTGGGCGGCCGAGGCCGTGATGCGCACTGACATGTACAAGGCTCAGGAGGAGGCTGCTCGAGCCCGCAGGGATCTCGATTCCCTATCGGCACGGGTGAAGGAGCTCGAGGAGGATGTCTTCCAGGTCAGCCGTCAGCACGACGCCCTCAACGTTGAGGTCGAGCAGGTCACCGCTCGTTCTGATGCTCTAAAGGACGAGGTCACGACGCTAAAGGGAGTCGTCCAAGAGAAGGACGTAGCTCTCGAGTCTGCTTGGTAGGAGATCGAGGCGCTAAAGGCGACCATCAGTGACAAGGACAGCGCCCTCCTAGGGCTCGAGCGGACGTGCGGGGGGCTTCGCAACGAGGTCGTGGGCCTGCAGACCCTTATCGAGGGTAAGTGTGATTGTTACAGCCACGGCGTTGAGGCCTCGTGTTAGGTATTAATTTGTTTATCGTGTTTCAGAGCTGTAGAGGGAGAATCGAGAGGCCCAATCATCTGCCAACTCCTTCTAGAGCCTCCTCGAAGCCGAGACCCGGAGGACCCAGCTGCTCCAGGGCGCGATCACCACCATGTGTGATGGCCTGGGGGTCGATCACCACCATGTGTGATGGCCTGGGAGAAGATACGGGACGGCCTCCATCACGGCGTAAAGAGGGCGCTGGCCGTCATCCGTTCAGGGTTTGTGTTCGACATGAAGCTCGTTGCTGATGGCATCATCACAGACCCGGATCGGACGGACAAGGAGAACGAGGATGCCTGCCTCGAGCTGATTGAAGCCGCGGAAGAGCCTGGAAGCCGTCTGGCCTCACTTTTTAAAGCCGAGGTGGTTCCGCCTGCTGATGATGAGGGCCTGTGAGCCAAATCTGGGCGCGAAGGCCCATGTAATAAGTTAGTATTTTGAATTTTGGTCGTGGTGGCCTCGGAGGCCCTAAGAACTTGAAACATAAACCGGTTCATGGTTAATTTAGTTTTATTCGAGCTTTTCTTCCCTTTATCGCTTGGATTGTGTTCTCGCGTGATTTACTTAGCATGCAGTTGCGTCCTTTGGCATAAGGGAGCGAGTGGAGGTACCGTAGCCTCGGGGGCATAAGTAATCTCATGGCTCAACTGCCCTCGAGCTTCAGGGTGATGTTGCGGCCTTGTAAATCGTGTGAGAGCCTGATCTAAGCGACAGGTGGTATGTTCTTTTTCAAAGTTAGGAACCGTTATTTAGATCTCCCTAGCATGAAGTTGCACCTCTAAAAGGTGTGAGGGGTGAGTGGAGGTACCGTAGCCTCGGAGGCGTAGGTGATACTCCTGACTCGAGAGCCCTTTCGAACCTTAGGGTGCTCTTGCAGCGAAGTCGATCTAAGAAGCGGTTCTTAAATTTAAAAAAGAGTATGAGTTTTTTCGGGGACTGGGGGGTTCCCCCCTTGTAGCCCCCGAGGGAGGGTCGATTCTGGGAGTGCAGAGTCGATCCTTCCTCATTGTGAAACAAAAGTTTGAACATCGCTGTATTCTTTATTGACGAAAAAGAAATTACAGAGCCTCGAGGCTTTTTAAGGAAAGAAGCGACGTAGCTGTTCAATGTTCCAAGCGTTGGTGAGGATTTCGCCCTTCTCGTTGGATAGCTTGTAGGTGCCCGGCTTTAGTACTTCTGCGATGATGTACGGCCCTTCCCATGGTGGCGTGAGCTTGTGCCGTCCCTTGGTGTTCTGGTTCCGCCGTAGCACCAAGTCGCCGACGTTGAGGTCACGCTTGCGGACGTGTCTGTCGTGGTAGCGTCGGAGACCCTGCTGGTACCTGGCAGAATGCAACAGAGCCACATCTCGGGCTTCCTCGAGCTGGTCGAGGGCATCCTGTCTTGTGGCGTCGTTATTTCTTTCGTTGTAGGCCTTCAACCTTGGGGATCCGTATTCTATATCAGTTGAGAGCATAGCCTCAGACCCGTAGACTAAGAAGAACGGAGTGAACCCTGTGGCTTGACTCGGCGTTGTTCTTAGGCTCCACAGGACCGAGGGTAGCTCGGCAGCCCATCTTTTGCCATGTTTATTTAGTTTGTCAAAAATTCTGGGTTTCAGGCCTTGTAGGACCATGCCGTTGGCACGTTCCACCTGACCGTTTGTTTTTGGATGGGCCACGGCTGACCAGAGCACTCGGATGTGGTGGTTGTCGCAGAAATCCAAAAACTTTTTACTAGTGAACTGGGTGCCATTGTCCATGATGATACAGTTGGGGACCCCAAAGCGATGAATAATGTCGGTGAAGAAGAGCACAGCCTGCTCGGACCTGATGCTGGTGATAGGGCGGGCCTCGATCCACTTAGAGAATTTGTCGATTGCGACGAGCAAGTGGGTGAAGCCGCCAGTTGTCCTTTTCAAGGGTCCGACAAGGTCGAGACCCCAAACGGCAAACGGCCATGTGATGGGGATAGTTTGCAGGGCATGTGCCGGAAGATGGGTTCGTCTCGCATAGTACTAACAACCCTTGCAGGAGCGTACTAGCTTGACAGCGTCGGAGACCACGGTCGGCCAATAGAATCCTTGTCGAAAGGCGTTTCCGACGAGGGTTCGAGGTGCTGCGTGGTGACCGCAAGCCCCCGAGTGGAGATCGCTGAGCAGGTTCCTGCCTTGCTCATTTGTGATGCAGCGTTGGAGGATACTAGTAGGGCTACGGTGGTAGAGCTCCCTACTGTGGCCAATGATTACAAAGGTTTTGGCCCGGCGTGCGATCCGTCGAGCCTCAATCTTATCCGAGAGGAGGTCCCCTCGGCTGAGGTAGTCGAGGTATGGGACGCGCCAGTCAGGCTCGAGGTCAGACGGTGGGGTCAAGTCTTCCACCTGCATGGCTTTAGCCCCGGTCGAGGGGGCTTCTGCCTTAGGTGGGGGGTCGAGTGACGTCCCGTCAACCCCTCCGTCTGGCCCGAGGTCGACGGATGGCTGCTGGAGGTCTTTTGTGAAAACATCTGGTGGAACCGTAGTTCGACTGGACGTGATTTTTGCCAGTTCATCGACGGCCTCATTATACCTGCGTGCGATGTGGTTGAGCTCGAGGCCGTGAAACTTGTCCTCGAGGCGCCGTACTTCTTGGCAGTAGGCTTCCATCTTGGGGTCACGGCAGCTCGAGCTCTTCATGACCTGATCGATCATGAGTTGGGAGTCGCCTCGAACGTCAAGGTGTCAGACCCCGAGCTCGACGGTGATTCTTAATCCCGTGACGAGCGCCTCGTATTTGGCGACGTTGTTAGACGCAGGAAAATGAAGCCAGATGACGTAGCGCATGTGAACCCCGAGGGGTGAGACAAAAAGCAAGCCCGTGCCTGCTCCTGTTTTCATCAATGACCCATCGAAGTACATGGTCCACAGCTCCGCCTGAAGCTGTGCAGGGGGGAGTTGGGTGTCAGTCCACTCAGCCAGGAAATATGCTAACACCTGTGACTTGATAGCTTTTCGCGGCGCATAGGACAAGGTCTCGCCCATGAGTTCGAGGTACCTTGCCGGCTCATGAGTTCGGGGTTTGATGGCTCGGGCATGTTGCGGAGGAGCATGGCGGCGGCGACGATGTTCTGGCTGGCTCGAGCGAAAACCGGGGGGTCGACCACCCGGTCCTCGTTGATGCGACGGTTGACGTCGCGAGCTCTCTCGTGAGCTCTCCCGCCAAGTGCGCGTTTCGCGTGCTCACGCTCGAGGGTTTGTTGGAGTAGATCCAGGTTTTCCCGTTCCTCGTCAAGCCTGTCCTGCAACTCACGAATCTGCTCGAGCTGCATTCCTTGATCCATAAGGAACTGAGGGTCATCTCGCTCAGCAGGAAGCTCAACATGAGGTGGCGTGTGCCTTCCTTCGACTGGCTCTTCGTCCTCCGATTCCGACGTGCTTTCAACATCGATGCTGAAGCATTCGCGGGTCGGATCATAGGTGTCATCAGCCGAGTCGGAGTTAGGAGCGCCAAAGTAGTAGTATGACGGGGGAATGTGTGGCCGTTGCAAATCATCACTAGGGTTGCGACGTTGAGAAGCAGTCACATGGGGCTCTGTTTTCGGTGTCTCCGTAGAGTCCAGATAATCAGAAGCCGGTGTGGATGCAACGAGGTCCAGAGTGGAGCGTAGATGGTGCCCGGGGAGTTCCTCATAAGCACTCATGCGAGTGCTCACGGAAGATGCGTATACCCGGGCAGCCGAGTCTAGCCCAAACGGGAATGGTGATGGAGATGTCGCTGCCCGTGCCAGAATGGATGCTCCGGACAGTGGTGTCTCACCGGACGGGGGAGCGGCGGGATTCTCCGTCGGCATGTTACCCTCAGTCAAGCTCGTCCTACCCAAACCTTCCACAAGGAGATCTGGGCCAGCGCCTGGCTGGGGGGTGCCGGACCGGGGGATCCCATCACCCTCCGCGAGGTGAAGACGGTGGTTGTACCGGGCTCATCGTCGTCGGGCGGCCCGCGCCCGCCTAGAGCGACGGTACCGGCGGATTGCTCCCCCGGGCTGGGAGAGCTCATAGTCCTCGTCGGTTGGGTGCCTGGGTGGAAGTAGGAACATATCGTAGCCATAGCCAAGCGACATGAACTCCAAACTCCCAAACCAGATCACCGTGGCCAACGGAATAGGGCGTTCGGGGTCAGCCATCCAGGAAAAAAAGGCGGGAAAGCGACGTTGGCACGCAGCGATCCCCTACCTGGCGCGCCAACTGTCGGTGTTCGGACCCGAGGGGGTCCTAAACCAACGAGTAAATGCTGTGTGTCCCTTTCCTGGATGGTGATGCAAGGAGAACACACGGGGGTTTATCCTGGTTCGGGCAAAAGAAGGCCCTACGTCCAGCGGGGAGGGAGAGGTTTGTATTTCCTTGCACCGAGGTGCTCGTGTAGGGGTTACAAGCATGCGAGAGAGGGCGTCGAGCCCAAGTCTCAAAGAGAGGAAAAAGAGGACAAGGGTGATTGCTTGAGATATCAATCTCTATCTTGCGTCTTGCCTGTTGTCCCTTGTTTTTCGGTCTGTGTTGTAGAACCCTGGCCTGCTCTTTTATAGGGCGAGAGGAGGCCAAGATGACGGGGAGCCTTGAGATGATGTTTTGTCGATTCCTGTTGAGATGACTGTAGCGACGTGCCCTAGGAATGGCCGGCCATCCCTGGACACCATGGCGTCGTGGGAGACGAGACGGCGAAATGACCCGGAGCGCCGTGCCATACCGTCCTTCCCTTTCCGTTGAACTGTGCCGAGCGTCGAGGTTGGGTCGAGGCCGGGTCGAGACCGGATGGATAAGGCCGAATCCCCGAGATTGCGGAGTACGGGCCTTGTCTTATCCTCCCTCGAGGGTGATCGATGGTAAACAGTGCGCGGTAAGGTGGGTACAGTGACGGTTTTCACCTCCCATCACGGGATGGGCGGTAAAACAGTGAGATCTGACACTTGCATTGTTCCCACGTCGATCCTGATCGCAGCCATACCGGTAGGTGGTAGTAGGTAACCGCATTAAATGCTATGGTTTTTGTCCCGGGGTAGGTAAAGAGAAGGAGTCGAGGCGCTCGACCCGGGCTCACGCGAGTCGGAGTTTTTCCCAGTGGGCGGACGAGCCTCGCGCGGGTCGGAGTGCGGTCGAGGTACCTTGCTGTACGGGATGGGGCGCGGTCGAGGCGCCCCCGTCGAGGGTGCCTCGTACGAGTCGGAGCCGGAGCGCGGTCGAGGCGCTCCGTCGAGCGGGCCTCGTACGAGACGGACCGGATACGCGGTCGAGGCGGGCCGCCTTTTATTGCGGTTTCGGTCGTTTTAGTTTTTTATTAGCGATGGATGTGGGTACCCCTATACTGTTGGTACCGACAGATACATAACAAAATGGATGAGAAAAAAAACAAAATGACTTATAATTTAGAATTGAGGGAGCAGTGATTAGTAACGGGAAACTAGTGCATTCTCCGTAGGATTGGTCCCTTAACCAAATTTGCAACTGACGGATGTTGAGCATCATGTGTGATAACACGTTATCCAGGATACCTAAATATTTTTGCACTTAGCTCTGTTTGGCTGATCGTTTCTGCGGCTGCTGCTGATTCTAATACTGATTTATTGTGAGAGAAAAACATTACTGAATGACTGGCTGATTCTAGCTGATAAGCTCAAGCGAACAAGGTGTTATTGTACATGCGACATTAAATTCCATTTGGCACGGTCAGAGGAACTGGAGCACTTGAAGGTGAACCTATTTTTTAACCTTCAATTCTAACCCTAAAATGGCTCCGACTTCTCTACTGTTCACCAGAAAACGAGTTCTCCTCCCAAAGCGTTTTGTCCGGCTCCTATGCAGAACCTGTTGCTAGAGCAGGAGCGTGCCGAAACAGACCTAAGTAAAAAAAAAAAACATTTTTTGTTTATCTCTGATTTTCTTTCACTAGCAGTTCATAAAGAACATGTGCCACTAAAAACTGAAGTGTGGGCCTCTGGCTATTAATTGCTGACATTACATATTGGCGGTTCACCTAACTTACTGCTACTATATAAATAGGTATAAACAGGGTTGTTCAATATATTGTATTGGTGGCAGTTTAAGAAAACCGCAAAACCATTTATGCTGACGATTTTTTAAGCTACGATTAGTATAAATATTTCCATAAATACCCTTTGTTCCCTGAGAAGCACTATTCAGACTAAGCCCTTTTTTACTGTTGGCATCATTTGAGGTTCAAAAATTACAAAACGCAAGTAGAGAGGTTTTGGCTTATGCTGATGCTTATGCTAATTTGTTGTGAGAGAAAAACATTGTTCGTTTACTGAAAAATATTATTGAAGTAGTTCAAGCGAACAGGTTGATTTTATTTCATTGAGGGGGTTTCTTAATAAGGTTAGTTAATATCTATCCTATCCATAGTTTGTGGCCAAATTAGACCTTGTACAGAGGGAGTATGTATATTGTTTGGGTATAATACCGTATTAACTATAGTTTATATTATGTCCTCATATTGTTTTAGGTAGCTTCACATGTTCCTAGCACCACCATCATCCATGAATAGGGAAGATAAAGATTTTCATGATCTAGATCTAGATGATGAATGTGTTTATTATAAAATATATTAATTAACTACTCATATCTATATGTTAAATTATACGTTAGTGATTGTGATGTTTATTCATATAGATGATATTTGAAATAGTTGAGCTGAGTGAATATATTTTTCTAGAAATATGCATGTCTCTTTCTTGTTTCAATCATTTGGCTAAAGCCTACCGCCAGTGTAAGCGATAACGTTAAAGCCAGTTGTCAGTAGAGTTTACACTTGCACGGTAGCGTAACACTGGCGATTTTTAAACTGGTGTCAGTACACTTGACTTTCCCACTAACAGTTTACTAAACTGCCAGTAAAGATAAAAAAACGTCGCCATATCTACAAGGATGCTCTTTTGAGGAAAAAAAAAAGGAGAAAATTTTTCGTTCAACAAGAGCAGTTTTTCTATCGATCGAATCAAAGCTGACAGCCATGCTGACTACCTTATGGATTCTGGACAGCGAGAGACAGCGCAATTATGCTCAAAGCTAGCCAAACGTTAAACACCCGTATTAGCAGTGGCGGATCTAGGATAAGCATCTAGGAGGGCTAAATAATGAAGGTTTAGTGCTAAAGCTGAAGATTAATGGTGAATTTGAGGCTAATCTATAATAATTTAAAGGCAAAATCAAGCTTAGAGGGCTGTAGCCCACCCAGCCCCTTTGGATCCGCCACTGCGTATTAGGTATACGGATGGAGTATGTAATAATTCGAAAGCGCACGAGCAACTATCGCTCAAATCTCATAATTTGCATCTTTTGTAAGAGTTACGCGCGCTTTTGTACGTAGCATCCCTTCGTTATCACTTCTTTTCCAGATGCTGTCCCTGCTAGTAGCTCCATTATTTCACTACATATTGTTTTCAGCCAGTACTTGACCGACCCCTTTCTGATTTCTGTCCCTGCATGCTGATGTACTACTCATCACGGCCCAGGTGGCGAGGTTGGACTCGACGAAAGCGAGAACGGTTGCGACTAGTGCATAGGGGTAGCTTGGACTCAAAGACCACCCGTTGGTTTTAGTGGCTTTGCTTTCTTCGTCGACACAAGATCAGGTTTGCGACGACGGAGCTGAGGCCTGAGGGCTGCGAAATTAAACTGTTGCTGGCGTGGTGCGTGGTTGGTTCTAGTATACAACAGCACTAGCTAGTATATATGTATGCCCTTATAATAAGCCCTTTGTATTTGTATATATGAGGCGTGCTGTGATCCTTGCAGCAGCTGGTAGTAATAGGAGTACATGCACAAATGCTATAACTTGTACAGTAGTATATGTATATGGCATGATGTAATGCTGTGATCCTTGCAGCAGCTGGTAGTAATAGGAGTATATGTTTTATCACTTGGTTGCATGCATCTTCTCTTTTTATTTTAAAACTGGTCGCGGCAAAGTTGTTGGCACCACCACTGATGATCAACGGAGGAAGTTTGGACGGCATGGAATTCCAGATTTCCTCCTTTACCGTTCCTTTTAGCCTGCGTAGCATCGGAACCTTAATTAATAAGCTACAGTACTTTTTTGGCGAAAGCTACAGTGCTAGATAGATTGACAAAGACACAACACTTATCTTTCTTTGGATCTTGGAAATTCGTTAGAATCTCATTAAAGAGATAAATTAATTATAGGTTCCTCTAAATCAACTTGAACCTTGACTGGGAAGTACATGTAATATAAGAAACAAGAATGTCACGTAACATTTTTCGAACCGAGAAGAACCCCATTTACATTATATCATAATATTTGAAGCCTTACTGAGGTGATAGAAGATCTATACGTGCCAAAATAAGTTGAAACCAACAGCCAAACGATAAGCTTTTTTGCAGCTTATTTTGGCCTCGCTTATCCCACCGCTCTCATTTGTACTAAAAACAGAGGCTATATTAAACCAACTTATTCTGGTCGCCATTTTTACGCTATTTATGTAGCCTATGTACCAAACGGGGCTATAAGAGACAACCAAATGCTAAGTAAGCTAGAACTAACTACTGACTCAGCAGAAAGAGCAAGAAATATATCCAGAACATGATTATTCAACATTTACCAAATGGCCTGAGTTACTAAGTTTGAGGAAACTGTCTACATGCCAAAAGAGAATCAACTCCTTCACCATGACATCCAGAAACCAACTTAGCTACTGCTTCGAAAGCCAAATCCAATCACCAATGGGGGCCTTAAGCATTGTGATCATCTTCTTCACCCTTAGCATCTTGAATCATCAGAGGCGTCAAGCTGTTGGAGGTGTTCTTTGGAAGGTTTGTGGCTATCTGCACCATCATGCATGCCCGCCCCTTCACGTAGCTTTCGCGCATCTTCTCTGAATGAAATAGCTTTCACTATATTGCTCTATAGCTTTTTATGGTTTCCGGAGGAGGCTACAGCTAAATGTCATAAGCCCATGACTCAAAACCTACTTGGATACAGGAATATCTTGTTGCATGTGTGAACGCGGTGATAAAAAGATGGATGAAGGGCGAAGGCTGGTATGTATCTTTCGAACTTACGGAAACCTTTGATAAAGCAATCCCACCGACGTGCATATACGTCGTCTGCTCGATACGTCCATCGCAAAATTTTGCAGTTCACACATATACATACTGCACTGATCCTTTTTTTTTGAAGATTACTGCACTGATCCTTTCATCGAGCAGACGACGCGTATGTGGAAAAACTTGCGCCTAATTTTCTTGCAGGCAGGCAAAAAAAAAGTGATATGCATCGATGCAGCAGCAAGGCATCACGAAGAAGCGTGCCGAAAAACTTGCGCCTAAGTTTCGTGACGGATCCGGTAAGAGCGAACACTGTTCCATGCACCTGCTAGAAGATACTCGTGAAGCTCGATCCCCGTCGGATTCACTTGCTTTAGGTTTTCGTCGTTAGCCGGCCGGCTGCTGAAGCCGACGTTCTTGAATGACTGTGCGCTCCAATTACTGCCGCCATAGATCATCATCGATGAGCCAGCCACATGATCTGTACTAGTGAATTCCATGAATCTATACTAGTGAATGTTTGTTAGCTCGATGAAGCACTCGCGTGCATGCAGGTCGTAGCACGTGTTGAAGATGATCGCCGCCATTGTTAATGCATGGATGGCCACCAGTCATCCACAGTTCCACACACGGTCGCACGTAGGTACCAGTCCCCGTCAACTTAGAACAAAGGTGGTGTCAGCTTTGAGATACGTGTACCGACTGCTTTAGCGTGTACAGTACGTACGTGTGTAACGACGTCGTTGCTCGATGCTTTGAACCTGCGGCGTTGCCTCCTAGCCGCATGCAATGGACGACGAAGGTTAGGTGCAGCAGGAGAAATTTGTCACATGCGTGACGTGTGCCCCTCTGCGGCCTCGCAATTGATCCGCAGCAGCTCATCAGCCATCGCACACACGTTGATGCCGAGGTGGCGCGCCCCGGCGCCGCGAGCTTCCGGCGAGCCGCCACGCTGGCGACCTTGCGGCCCCAGTCGACAGTCTACAGCTGCTAGCTCCGGCCCCCGGGGATGGTGCTCGCGCCGCGGCGCCGGACTGGAGAGCACGTGTGCACGCGTCGCGGACCATTGATTCCTTCGTGGCTAAGCTACAACGCGCGCCCGGGGGCGTTCGTTCGTGGGGTCCCTCTCACGTCGCACTACTGCCACACCAGCCAGCCTTAACGGGCACACGAGAAAAGCGCGGCGCGCCCGACTGCACCGGTGTTCGGTGTTCGGTGTTCCTCGATGACCGTATCGTGAGCCGTTGGTTGGTGATGCCCAAATCATCCTCTGCCGTCGGATCGGATGGAGTGCAGGCGGACCGCGGGCGGATAAGCAGACGTGCGGGTGGGTGAATCGTTGGTTGCCACGAGTCAGCCTGGGCATTCGGTTCTTCGGTTCGGTTTCGGTTCGGTTCCTCGGTTACCTAAGAAATTCGGTTCCTGAAAAACTGGAACCGTTCGGTTCTCAAAAAAACTGGAACCGGCCAGTTCGGTTCTCGGTTCTTTCGGTTCGGTTTCGGTTTCGAACCGAAATAACCGAGACATCCACCAGACCACCACGACAGCCGCTGCAGTGGCCCTCCCCCACCACGATGGTGGCCGCGGTGGCCCGCCCCAACCACGACGGTGGCCGCGGTGGCTCGCCCCCACCAAGACGGTGGCCGCGGTGGCCCACCCCCACTAGGACGGCTACCCCCGACGCTAGCAGTTGAGGACCTTCGGTGGTGGATCCATGGAGGATGAAACGAGATCCAGACTGCAGGGGTGCGCCTAGAGCTGGAGCGGACGAGCCTAGAGGTGGAGGGTAGAGGCGGTCACCTGGCTTGGTTGCTGGTCGCCGCTGTAGGCCTGTCGCCGTGCGTGGTGCGCCTGGCCGCCGGTGCTACCGACCGCGACTCTACGAGGAGCGCGTTGCGAGCGGCGGATGCGGGGCTGGGAGGCGGTCGGCGGAGGAAGGGAAGAGAGTGGGAGGAGGCTGCCAGGCTGGGAATCGGAGATGTGGGCTGAGACTTAATGGGCTGCCTACATTACCAATTCAGAAATGGGCCATATACCTCGGTTCTTCGGTTAGTTCGGTTAACCGAGGCCTGGAACCGAAATGACCGAACAAAATTCGGTTCCTGGCTACTTGGAACCGAACAGGGGACCGAAATTCTCGGTTCCGGTTATTTCGGTTTCGGTTCCGGTTATTTCGGTTCGGTTCCTCGGTTTCGGTTAATTATGCCCAGGGTTAGCCACGAGTAAAGCGGGTATGTGGAAAAAGGAGGGCTACCAGCCACCCGGGAACGGGAAGGAAGAGACACACACACCCCACGTAACGGTGGGCCACTTCAGCGCCGGCGCCCACCTCGCCATCGCCAGGCTCGATCGGGGTCTCCGTTTTTCCTCTATAAATAGCCGGCGTTTCCTCATCGTTCCTCCCTTTTCCCCGATTCTCTACTCGCCCCACCTAGTTCTGGAATTGCGGATACGTAGTCCCTTGCTAGCTCTCGTAGTGCAAGCAAGCGCGGGGGAGAAGGAGATGCTGTCTGTGCAGGACGCCCTTGACCTTGCGTCGTCCAGCTGCGGCACGATGGACATTGTCACGTGCGGCTTCACGCTGTGGGGGCCCGAGTCGTGCCCTAGCCTGGACCAGGTGATGGCGTCGTCGAGGGCGGCGGTGGTCGAGAAGGTCGACCCCGAGGCTGAGGCGGCGAGGAACGTGGACCCGGACCCGGACCCGGAGGAGGAGGAGCGGCTCCGGCGCCAGCGTCGCAAGGTGTCGAACCGGCTGTCGGCGCAGCGGTCGCGCGCGCGGAAGCAGCAGCGGCTGGAGGAGCTCCGGCAGGCGGCGGCGCGGCTCCGCGCCGAGAAGCAGGAGCTGGAGGCCAGGCTGCAGGCGCTGGCGCGGCACGACCTCGCCGTGCGCTGCCGGAACGCGCGGCTCCGCGCCGAGGCCGCCGCGCTCGAGCGCCGCGTCCGCGAGGCACGCAGGCTCCTCGAGCTGCGCCGACTCGCGTACGCCCTGATGCCGCAGCAGGCCGCCGGCGTCGGCGTCGCGCCCGCGCCCCTGCTGGGGCTGGCGTCGCTCATGACGTAGAACGACTCTCGGGGTCCTCGCACAGGTGAAGTTTTGGCACGGACGGACGGAGTGACGCGCGCATGCTACGGTGAACTGGAAACATAATAAGGCACGCTGATTCTAGTACGGTGCAGCTGCTATCTGCCGCCAGCAATACTACTACAGCTAGAGGTGGGGCCCGTGTTGACGTGTAGATTGCATAATCAAGTGCTACATGTAGCTTGATGTGAATTAAAGCGAAGAAAAAAATATTTTTTTAACAGTGCTCCGGCGCGGCCCTTGCACGGAAAGGGTCGCCGGTGATTTCACCGTAACTGACATCACAGCGGTGTCATCGTATTTTACTTATCTCGAGTTATCGATCGCTCTCATACTACAGGATCGAGAGCCATGCAGTGCGCTGCGAGCGCCATCGTTTGCACTGTGCAGGCCAATGCACGAGGGGAACCGGCGTCGTGTCGTGTCGTGTAGTCGTGTTGTGTCATGTGCGTGTGAGGTGAACAGGGGGAAAGCTGGGCCTTTGCCGTCTTTTCGCCAGCCAGGGAACGTGAGCCACACACATACTACAACGATTCGATGGGGACGAGGGACCCGCCCCGATCCGTTTCTTGGTGTCGACGAGGGACACCGATCGAGAGCGACCGCCGGGAGCCTCGCAGTGGAGAGACCGCCCGGCCCCTGCCCCGGCCCGTTCTTGTCGTCCTCGCCATGACTCCATGTCGTCCGATCCCATTCGCACCTGCCGGCTCGCTCCCGCGCCCGGCCGCGCATCGCGACCCGGCCAACCACAGCGTTTCCTTCTTCCTCACGAGTCACGACCCCGTTCTTCCTGCAAGCCTGCTGCAACTATCAGCTTGTTCGCTGGGCTGAAAATAAGCGGTTGAAAGTACTGTTGGCTGATTTACGTGAGAGAAAAACACTGCTAGCTGATTGAAAATAAGCGGCTGAAGGCTGTATACCGTGCGCCACGTGCTGCCCTGGATGTTTTTTTTTGTTGGGACGACTTCGAAGATAGTCGCGACGAGATTTGTCAATTGCTGACGTTGATTTCATCAATGAAGATCAATTTACGGCTATTATCTGTAAGTGGAATAGTGCTTATTCGGACTCTTTACTAGGATAGTACAGGTCATCTACCTTATCATTATCGGTAATGCTAGGAAAAATGCCCGTCTGCGCGGACACCCTTGTCGGTGGACCCCAATGTCCGGAAGTCTATTATATCTCTTCCTACTCACAACCCTCCGGTCACCGTAGTTTATTAAAAAAATCACATATCGCCGTGATTGCGCTCCGCCGCGTCTCTCGCCGGCCTTCCTCTCCACCGCCGCCACGTCCATCCTCTCCATCTCCATCCTCCATACTCCATTCCCCATCCACTTGAAGGCGCCGGCCACCGTGTGTGGCCAGGCGGTTAGGAGAGGGGGTTGTCGTTGGCCAGGCCCAATCCAAGTGTAGGCGCAGCTGGCTGCTGCCAACCCGTGCCACCATCCTCGGGCGTCGACTGGTCAGAACTAGTCGTTCCCCGCTCTGCTCTGCGTCGTCCGGAAGAATGAGTGAAAAACTAATGTTTCATAGAAATGTTGCAAGTATTTCATATATATGTTGTAAAAGTAGATCAGGATGTTGTATATATTACAATAGTTGTACACGGATGTTGCAAGTTTTTATTCACAATGTTTCATCTGTTTTTAAGATGCATGTTGCAAGCGTGTTTGTCTGGATGTTGCATATGTTTCGCACATATATTGCAACCGCAAGTTTGCGATGGTTTCGAGTGTTTTTTAGGTGTTTTTTCAACTACCTCGTTTTCTAAGCGAGATAGGTGTTGAGATAAGAGATAGTCTCTTCTCTTTTCTATCTTCTCTCTTTCACATCAGAAAAATGCTGATATGAATTCCTATAAGCTAGATGAAGTGGCACTGCTGGGGACGCCCCCTTAACAGTCGAGCAGAGAAAATTCAAGTATCCAACATGACGGACCAAGGATAGAAGCATATCTATCTATCTATCTAGAAATATAGGATTGGAGTGATTTCTTATCCTTATTTTTTTATATTTAACCCCTACTTCTAAGCTTCAATGATTAGGTACAAAATTGTATTATGGGCTTAGGAGGGGCTCCATGCTTCTGGCGGCGATAGGGGGGCTCAAACGCCGAGCACCTTGCATCCATCCTTGATCGAGGCCGGAGTTGCTAAATCAACATCCTATGCTATACCAAGCAATTCAATTCAAATTTCGATGCTCTTTTATCGGTTCACATATGTTTCAGAATGGTTCTGGAACATTAGATCAACGGCGCATTTGCATTGGCACGATGACTCCACTATGGCTTTTGTGTTTAACAAGACTGTATTCATCTAAAACATTGCTTGTGTTGAGGAAAACCAATAGGGGAGAAGACTAAAAGAATCTAGATGGAATATCACATCTTTTTTATTTCAGTTTTTTTCATATATAACATGGGGAGATTCTCTTCCGAGTTTTAATATAAACCTTTTTGTGAAGAAAAATATGGAAAAGGTGCTTACATAAGCTTAGCTATCTTATTGACACACTTAAGAATCAGAAGCGAACCTAGAGGCATTTTATATATTCTTTTGGCGCACTTGGTGCAATGACATAGTATAGCTAAAAACTCGAGTTTTTTCGTTAATAAATTCATTCTCGTTCTGTTCGCTTGGCTTATAAGCCGTACTTTTTCAGTCAACGAGCAGTATTTTTCTCTCACAACAAATCAAACGAATAGTACTTTTCAGCCCGCCATAAGCACCCCGTTATGCTTATGCATGCTTACGCGTCTGGCACTCTGGCTGTAGTCTCGTAGACCTGCAGCTGTATTTTTTTTATAGGAAAAGCAGGTACTTGACTGTCTCGACACAACTCGCGCCGCGCTGCACACGGCAAAAGCACTCGCCATCGTCGCGTTCTTGGACTCTTGACTCCCCGAGAAAGGCCCGCCCCGGCCTCCTCGGAGTCCCCCGCAAGACCGACCGAGTCCAACAAGGCTCCGAACGTTAGCGCGTCGAATGTACAGTGGCCCAGGAAGCAGAGTCCCTGACCCAACACGGGCCGCGTCCACCCCTTCACCCGCTTAAATCTCAGCCAGCCCAAACCCAACCAACCCTAGAGCAAAGCGTTTCAGTTGTCCGCCTCTTTCGCCCACGCGCGCCGTTCTTTCCGAACCGAAACCGCGCTCCCCAACTCCTCGCCGTCTCGTGCCCCGCCGGCAGCGGCCCAGGCAGAAGCGCTCCTCGCCGGGATGGAGAAAAAAGAGCACGAGCCGCGGAAGCTCTTCATCGGTGGGATCCCGCGCTGGGGGTTCACTGCGGACATGGTCAGGGCCCACTTCTCCCGCTACGGGCACGTGGTGGAAGCGCTGGTGATGGCGTACCCGGACGGCTTCGGCCGCGGCTTCGGCTTCGTCGAGTTCGAGGACGAGGAGGCGGTGCTCAGGGCGTTAGACTCCAAGGAGAGCGACAGGCACGACGCCTTTTTCAGCTGCAAGGTGAGTTTTTTTTAATCCTTAATTTATCGTCGGCGTTTAAAATTAACCGCTTTGCGGCGGCGGCGGCGATGTTTGGACGTTCTGTGTTCTTACTCGTACTAAGAAATCGCAGGCTGTAGTTGACACTGTGTTTTGTGCACTTAGAGCTTATGGGATTACTAGACATTAAGGCAGTGTGGGATCAATCTAAGTTTGCTTACGGGAATTGTGGCGTGGCACTGATTTGCCTAGCTTCGTGGATCAGATTGTTCCTTTCACTACTATTGTGAAATTGAGGTCCATAAAAAACACGAGTTGAGTTTAGCTATGTAGTATGTAAAATTCCTGTTCAAAAATTGAAGCTTTCACTACTACTGTGAAATTGAGGTGCTTAAAAAACACGAGTTGAGTTTAGTTATGCATGTAAAATTCCTGTTGAAAAATTGAAGCCTGTCTAGATAATTTCGGTACACTTCAAATCCATAGCAAGCTTTGTAAGAGAAGATGCAAGTGAATGAGGATTGCAGCCTTCTGCTAAAACCACTAGTTCTTGCTTGCTTGTCCCCAGTGCAAGCTGAGCAACTGTATTTCAAATCCTTCTATATGGGCGCACCCTTTGTTTTGGTTGTCGTTGTCTATAAGTTCGGACTCTGCATTGTCAATATGGTATCTGCAGGGTGGAGGTGCACAGCCTGCAGCTTGTCCGCGGTTCAAAACTTTATACTTTGGTTGGTTGTATATGTGTAGTGAGAATGTGTGAGGTGGCACATGTTTTCAACCCAAAAGAAGCAGGATTTTCAAGTATAAAAATCGATAGTTCTTGATAATTTCATGTATTTTGTAGGAAGTGTGGCTATAGAGATGTTTGTCTCTACTCCCTATAGATCTATCATGTTCTTCTTTCTGATAGTAGACTCCTATGCCCATCAGGTCAGCGACTTGCCAAGAAGAAGCTCAATGTGATATTTTTCTGGATAATGCAAACTTATTTTGATCTATTTAATATTTTGTTGATCGGTTTGTTGAATCAGTTGTTTTCATTTATCTACTGATATAAGCTTGTGTGTTGTGACTTTTTTTATATAAGCTTGAGTGTAGCAGAGATGCGTATGTTGCGTTGGTGTTGTGGGCACACAAGGAGGGATAGAGTCCGGAACGACGATATTCGGGATAGGGTTGGGGTGGCACCAATTGAGGAAAAATTGATTTAACATCGGTTGAGATGGTTTGGACATGTCCAATGGAGGCCTCCTGAGGCGCCGGTGCGTAGTGGGGTTCTAAAGCGGGCCGATAATGTAAAGAGCGGTAGAGGTCGACCTAAACTAAATTGGGACGAGTCCGTTAAGAGAGACCTGAAGGAGTGGAATATCTCCAAGGATTTAGCTATGGACAGGAGCGCTTGGAGACTGGCAATCAACGTGCCTGAACCGTGACCTCTTTCTGTCTTGTGCCTTTTATGTCCCTTTATGTGTCTCTCTATTTCTCGTCTCTTTTGGGTTTCATCTCTAGCCTACCCCAACTTGCTTGGGACAAAAGGCTATGTTGTTGTTGTTGCTGCTGCTGTGACTTTTTTGCAAAAAATTTGGTCCAAAGTTTAACAAATTCCACTATGTTCTTTTTTTTGTTCTTCTTTAGAAAAATTCTTTGTATATATGATTTTGACTTAAAAAATCATTTGATTGATGCTGGTGATGCATAGGTCAATGTGAAGAGGGCAGAAAAGAAACAAGAAACAAGTTATGCACAGACTAGCACTACCTCTAATTCAAATGCTGGTTTGAAGATCTTTGTGGGAGGGTTTGGGGATAATATTGTCACCAAAGACCATCTCATAGATTATTTTGAGAGGTTTGGCACGATAACTGACGCTGTCGTGATTTCTCATAGAGACACAAGAAAGCCAAAGGGTTTTGGCTTTGTCACATTTGATTCCAAGGAAGCTACAGTCAAGGTTTTAAAGGATAGGTTTCATTATTTGAACGGGATAAAAGTGGAAACTAAAAATGCTGAACCAAAAGATCGGTGCAGGCATCAAAATGGACACTGTTATGATTCAATGGACATGGTCAAGGGCGGAATGTACTCTCTGCACAGTAGGTATTATGATTCAATGGACATGGCCAAGGGTGGATTGTACTCTCCCCAAAGGTTACCCTATGTCCCTTACTACAATGGTCCTTATTTGGCTTATCCATATCCATATCCCTATCATTACACACCTTATGGAATCATAGACTATGGCTACATGGGGAACCAAATGGACAACTCATACGGTAGCAGATTGAGTCATGTCAAGGGAAGTCAGCACAAAATTGGCATACCGGCTTCCACTGGCATGAAATCAGACCTTGTGAAGTCAGATTCCAACAACTTACTGGTAAGTGCTCCTTGATCACCTTCTGATTAAATTTTCTGGCTACTCTTTCTTAATATGTGGCTAGACTCACCTTTTTGCTATACTAATAACATGAAGTATTTCTGTATGTTTATGTAGTCCAATTAGTCCTAAAGATTTTACTTTTTCAAATAGTATTATTATTTCATGTTTGTCTTCCATGATCAATTTGTGAAGCAGGTCTAATAACAATTGTATTGCTGCTATACTATTCACGATCCATGTTAGTCGTTTGATTGACCATCAATTGTTCATTTTCATATCTGCATCTTTATGACTGGAATGGAAGGCAGATGAAAAGGTTTTGATCAGTTATTCCATAATTCTTTTTACTGCACTCTTAAACTGTTCTCTCAACAAATGAGGCCAGCATTTCTACTAAGCTTTGCCAAGTGAACTTATCCGGCCTATATCATATGACAGCATTCATGAATACCAATAGGTTGTAGATTTTACAATTCCAGATGATATCTAGTTGGTTTTTAAACTTTGAACTGTATATGGTTGACAGTTAGACAATCCAATGTTTTTTTTGTTGGCTTGGAATCGGAACATAAGCTCACTGCCTGACTCAGAATTCTTCTCTATTCAGTGTTTCATGTAATGAAATCGCAAAGGTCTTTGTAATGGTTGAGCAAAAACAAGTTTTCCATTGTGTAGTCTAATTAAACCTTTGTTCATTATGTGCTTTGTGCAGTGATGTTTAGCGGACAGCTTATTGCATGCATATACCCTATCTATTCTCACATGATAACGCTGGTGTATTTTGCTTATTATGCAGTGAGGGGGCTAATCGTACAACTTTTGTAGTGCTTAACCGGTAACAATGTTTTTGGGAACGCTGCAGCTGTGTAGACTGAAGCTTATCAGAATCGTTTTAGTTACCTTCATGCAGTCACTCTTTGTTCGTACCCTGTACATACAAGCAAATGGGAATAACCCTCTGTACTTATGCTTGGATTCAATTTCTGTTGCCATTGCTACTTTTTTACTGCTGCCATCGGATGTCTCGATGACCTTGGCTTAATACATTCCATGTTTATTTAACCGCTCACCTAGGTGCTGAGATCTCACTGATTTGCGTTGTTTTTTCTGGTGGCCTGTGTGGATTGAGTTTTCTGAATCTCGCAGATTCTCAGTATTCAAAATCTTACGCTATTGCTTGTGGAATTGACTACGTTGACTAGTACACATACACATACACACCCGCTTCTGCAGTCAATCCCGATATCATCGCCTGTATCGTGCTCTGCTATCTGAACCGTCCGGCTGGACGCATACTGAAACCATTCAGCAAAATCACCTCAAATCTCTTTATTCAGTATGTGTCTACCTATCCGTCTGCAGCTCCTGCTCTGCTCGTTTGCATGCATGGCAACAAGAGCCAAATATAACAGTGGTGTCAGTACTCTATACTCCCTCCACCCCAAAGTAAGTACATATCGTGCTTTTTAAAGAAAACTTTTTAAAGTTCAATAGAATATATATTCAAATATACTAATATTTATTATTCATGGTAAGTATCATTAGATTAATAATAGAGTATTTGTATAATATAAGGAGATACAAATGTTGACAATATTTTCTCTAAATTTATTCATTTTAAAAAAATGACTTCTCGGAAAATGAGACATGCAGTTATTTTGACATAGTTCCCAAACCCATTCCAGTTAACTTGGTTTCACTGATGTTAAAAAAAAAACTTGGTTTCACTCGAAGTCTAACTAGTCCCTGACAGCTAATAGTCTACCCTGCATGTAGGGCATGTTTGTCTTCTTAATGCAACTAGGAGGGGGAGAGGGTCCTCACCCAAATATTTCATTCAAAAAAGCGAGATAGCAAGAGCTATAAAGGGGAGGAGTTTGGAGAATTACTTTGCGATCTTGTGAAGCGGGTTTACAAAATGGTGAATCCAAATGTCTAGATCACAACAAACAATGGAAAGTATGCAGCGAACAACAAACAGTTCATGCCGAAAAGGTGAAATTGTTTCTTGCTTCCTAGATTCTCCAGAGAATCATGAGCGTCGTTGAGTGCCACCTAGCGGGTGGGACGTCAAGAAGATCGGGCAAAGTCTAGAGTTCGCCTGCTTGTGCTTAGACAAGATTTTCAAGCCGGAGTGTCTTAAAATGTCAAGCTTTCAGGGCACTTGAAGAAATGGCGAGCCCTAATTTTAGTAGTGGCACCGCACCGCTGACAGCCTCTCCATCGACGACATGCTTGTGGAAGAGGTTAGCTCGAGTACTCGGACAGTCTTTGGAAAATAGCTACCCAAAGATCTCCACCTGGTTTGGAACTGTCAAGATCCTCATCGTGAGCCGAAATAAGCAATGAGTAAGCATCTTTCGTGCCATAGTCCTTGTCGTTAGAAGACATGCATCTAACATGGGGCGCCTGACACAATTATACCTACTAGAGGTTTGAAAGTAAAAGAGTCAGGTCACACTAGGCGATTGCAACCTAAGGTGCAATTCCATCTCATTCTAAAAAACATATTGAACTGAAACATTATGCCAATTGTTGTGGGAGAAAAGAGCAAGATAGGAAGTGACTAGAGTTTCAGAACCCAACAAAGTATCAACCCAAAAGGCGGTTGTTGCCCCGTTCCCTATGGAGATGTTGGCAAGAGCACGATAAGAGTTAAGGTCATCGTTTATGACGAGTAAAAGGTAGAAAAGAGGATATGTGGGCGGTGAGGCCATGTTCATCGACCTCCCCAAGAATCCAATGCTTCCAAGGGGGAGATCGTTCGAGAAGAGTTTACCAACAAATCTCATGAGTATGAACATGTTTTGGGTCTCGAGATCCTTTAGACCTTTAGGCCCAAGCCAGAAGCCACTAGTGTTCTTAGGGCACAAATTCGTCCCCAGGCAACGAGGCCTTAATAACGAGATCTTTGAGGCCCAAGCCACTAGTATTCATGGCAAGTATCCTCTCTAATCCAAAAGAAAGCACGACACCTACGGTCAATAGCATTAATAACACCCTTGGGTAGTTTGATGGCCACTATGTAGTGGAGGGGGGAGAACTAAGGAACGGAGGAGATAATAAGCCTCCCAGTGCAATTGAGTAAAGTGGCACATGATCTAGCAAGGTATTTGTCACAACTAGGAATGAGAGGGTGGCAGTCAACGAAAATGATCTTGTGCGTCTGTAGGGGGGAGCCCAAGGTAAGCCTACGGAAAGGAGCCAACCAGAGCATGAAGAATGCTCACCATGCGATCACCGATCAACAAAGCTAGGAGGTACATTAATGGGAGGAAAAGAAGTTTTGTGGTAATTGGTTGCTAGACCAGTGGCATTGGCAAAAGCATCAAGGGTGTCCTTAACCAAATGAAATGTTGAAGTAAGGAGGAGAAAAGGGTATCATCTATGTATTGTAGGATGGGGAATGGGGAGATCATCAATGATAGGGTGTGAAATAGTGCTTTTGGGACATTGGTGCCGCATGAGCAAAGAAGGACATCGACAACCATAATAACGTGTCGTTTGGATATTAGGATATAGGGGGTGAGATAGGGACAGGGAAATGAATGATGGCTAAGATTAAATGAGGTATAAAGAACGGATGGATATGATATAATATCTCCTTGTCTTATCCCAGTCCCAATCCCCATCCCCACCCATTCAAACGTCACCTAAAAAGATAGGGGGGAGAGCGGGCCCCCTTGGCTCAAGCCATTG
Organism: Saccharum hybrid cultivar R570; assembly: GCA_038087645.1. Taxonomy (NCBI): domain Eukaryota; kingdom Viridiplantae; phylum Streptophyta; class Magnoliopsida; order Poales; family Poaceae; genus Saccharum; species Saccharum hybrid cultivar. Next base: position 1,941,807 of record JAQSUU010000029.1, on the reverse strand, counting down.
TAGCACATTCGTCATACTCTCTGGTCTCTTTATGAGGTTACTATATAAAGTCACTCAAGTCTCGTAGACCACAATGTTTAACAGCCAGACTCATACTGTTGTGTTCTTCCAAAAATGCTCTGTATGATAGCATCTTTGTTTGTTAAAGTCAATATAAACACATTAATGCATGTCGTCAACTTGCCTTACAACTATGAGAGTATTACATCTTTACTTAGAGTGGGTTGTAGATTACTCTCCTATTTTAACCAACAACTTGACTTTCTCACGTCCTAGTCAAGGGATCTCCAATAAAAAAAAGTTGGAATATTACTATGGTGAAACTCATACGGGGCTCATACCCATCCCCTTCGATATATTTTCTATCAAATTTTGTGTAGCCCTTTTCTAAAGTATCTCCTTGATTTTTCTAAAGGTATCTCCCTCGATATATTTCCTATCACATGATTCACCAGTTCATGTAACAGAACCGACCAAATTATAAGAGCACAAGTACGAAAACAAGCACCGAAGCGCTCAAATTTTTAAACTTGAGCCCATATAATCCCGGTAGTCAATCGAAATCACGAAGGATTTCAAACCAAACTGCTTACAACCAGGATCGCATCATTCAACATACAACATCATACGATACATTTCACAAGTAGTTCTGAAATAAGTTTACACCACGGAGTAGCAAATATTACAAACCAAGTTTGAAAGTAGCGGAAGCATAACACACACACCAGTTATTTAACTACTGCCAGTCTTGATGATCCACAACCCGCAAAAGCATGAGGAAAGTACATAAAAGACGATCACGCCCAAGTGATCTAGTCTTCTTCACCCGCAGGGTGGAGACAAGTCTTGCAGAAGCCCTGATAAAGCATGTCATCTGCAACAGGAGGGAATAAACCCTGAGTACTGGAATGTACTCAGCTAGACTTACCCGTCAAAAACCAGAAATAAAGTGACACCAAGGATTATGCAAGGCTTACACAAGAGGCTAGCTGACACCACAGTTTGCATAAAGGCATAAGTAGTTGAAACTCTTATAACATGTACTAGCAGTTATTTTTAGCATTTACCTGTCATCTATCTTAGCACCTGTACTAAACATTCACTTGAGTATAATCAAACAACATTATTATTATATCCATAGCAGGGATATCATTTCGGCAACATCATATCATTTACTTAACCATCTGTTCATTTAATGAGATCTACGTTGCCGCTGCTCAAGTCAAGTGCTCACTAACCGGGAGCGACGGCGATTCGAATCGAATTCCTATCCAGCTGGAGGGGTATTTCTAACACTCACCGAGTCACGCCTGGCGAAGGCTGCTCAGGTCATCTTTTGAACAGTTCAGGAATCGCGGGCCCGAATAATGTCGCGTCCCCAAGGGCGACACTCTGCCAGGTGATAGGGACTCTAACCCCCCCTTGGTCTCACGCCAATGTCCCCAAGCATATCCTTTCTCTCCTCCAAGATGCAACCTACCATTCGATTCCTGGCCTGAACCATACTACTCGACTTCGCGGTCGGAACGGCTTATCCGGCCAACTAAGTGTTAGACTGCGTTCAACACGACTCAAGGACGTACAGCGAATCGGTCCTTAAACGACTCAGACGGGCATAGCTCCACACCCAAGACGTGAAGTGTCTTGCGGCTGTACTATCGAACTCCCGCCCGGTCTCAATTTCATTTTAAGGCATGGTTCCATCCACGATAGCCATAGAGCCACTCGTGACTCCTTCCTACATCTCGCGGATGACCGGAAATCACCCGACTTCTACCGTACTAAGCAGGGCTAAGCATTGACACGTGCCTAAACCTAAAATAGGATTAAGTACGATATTTGGACAAGGACAGGTACAATGCAACAAGTGTTTTCATATAACTCCTACAACTTAATGCAGTAAACAATTAAAAGTACTCAAGATTAATTTATAAAACAGTAGGTTCAGCATGCACCGGGGCTTGCCTTTCAGAAAGGTTGCAGGCCTGTGGTCCGGGCACTCAGGAAGGTCTTCAGCGACGTCTCCTTCGCCGACTGGTTCCTCGGGCTCCTGCTGCTCCTGGTTCTCCTCCGGAATTACCGGCTCGAATTCGAGGAGAGTTACCCCCTCCGGTACACCTATTGCATGAGTGCATAATAAATCCCATGAATGCATAATGAAAGATGCAATATGCTCGGAATGAAATGTATTACAACAATTTAACGCTCTACTCAAATCACTTCAAAAGAGTAGGTGCAAATTTCCTCTCCGGTAGAGAAGTACTCACCTAATCTACTTAACCTAAGATAAAGCTGCTCATCCTCAGTTAAGGCCCTAACACCTAACAATTACAAAAGTAGCATGTCTTAGGATATCACACCATATCACTCAGCAAAACACCACAGTAAGCATTCTGGACAGCAGCTACTTGTTTTTTATCACAACTGGAGATTTACAATTCCAAAAGATATGATCTAAGCCAATCTGGAAAGCCTAAGAAATGTACTACAATTCATTTTCAGACCTCAACTCCAAACTCCTAAGTTTTCCATGTCAAACTTCACAGGTTCCAGAATCTGTCCTCTCCAAAACAGAGAGTAGCAGATTTTGAACTGCCACTTTAAACAACAGTAACTCTCAAACAACTAAGCCAAATGCTTCCAAATTTTAACACAAGCTAGTTCATCAAGTTTACTCCAACTTTGGTATTTACAAGTTGTCCAGCAACCAATTTTATCAAAGCCAAATTTAGAATTACTACCTAGCTGTCCAGAAAACCTAAAATTACAAAGGTTAAATATTTATTGATGTGGCAAACATTCTCTAAAACCAAACTAATGCTACTATAAGTTCACAAATATCACAAAGACACCAGGAAGTAAGGTGTGCCCACCTAGAACATTTATTTAAACCCATTTCTCAATTTACTTAAGTAATTAAGTGGAATTTCAAACATATGTGTAAACTACTCCTAAAATTCTACAAAAATTACAGGGGACTCTCTGACCCACAAAGAGACTACTGTAAAATTTTGAACTCAATTTATTCACAGGAACTCCCTACACAAAATTCCCAAGCCAAAAAGGCTGATTTTTGTATAAATAACCAAGCATAGTAAAAAGTGTCAAACAACAGATTTCTTAATTTTCTTGGATACTCTAGGGTACCAAGACATTCTCCAAAAATTTATAAGAACATTGCACATGTAGAAGAATTACTAAAATTCATTTTAGGATTTCCTAGAATAACAAGATAGCATTATAACTTGAAAATTACTTAATCACTGATGCCCAAATTTTTACCAGAGCTAGGGCTAGCATAGAGTAACCTACCCACCAAATTTCATGATTTATGGAACACTACAGCTCAAGTTATAAATTTAACAAATTTGCATGCATTCCAAAACACATTTAAAGGATCTATTAAATTCTTACAGACTTTAAACACCTCATGCCAGATCCATATTTTTCTAAAATACTACACATTATGTAGACCCTAATAAAATTTATCTCATGATTTTTGGATCATTAAAACCCTAGATCTATATTTTTCCAACTTGTACAAAAATCAGTGACAAAATAATAAAAATGAATTTCATTTCGGACGACTGGGCCGGCCCGGAGAAAATCGGCCCACACACTCGCGCGCGCGGCCCGCTCAGCGCTCCCGCCCGCGCGCGACACTGACGGGCGGGCCCCCGCGGTCAGCGACCAGAGACAGGGGAGCGGCAGCCGTGAGCTCCGGCGAGCCCAAGCTCGTCGGAGGGAAGCTCGCCCGGAAAAATCGAGCTCACCCACGCGTTCCCTGTTCCGTAACGCTTCGATTCATGCTAGTGGAAGAGCTTAGGTTGGAGTGGGAGGGCTCGCCGTCGTGAGCGGCGGCCGGTGAGGGTCGGGTGAGGGTATGCCGTCGCCGGTGAGGCCGCACGGCCATATCTAAGCTCGGTACGAGCTACACTACGCCCGGGCGAATCTATTGAGGTAGAAAGGAGGTTTGGAAGAGGTCCTAACTACCCTGACCACGGAGTGCCGTGACGCGGTGCGGTGAGCGCGACGACGGTGGTCGTCGTGTTCCGCTCCGGCGACGTCGCATCCCACTGTAAGGTCATGCCTAGAGCTAGAGGAAGGCCTACACTATTCCGAACGCTGACCACAGAGAGAGGAGGGTGAAAGAGGACGTCGGTGGTGAGCTCGCAATGGCGGCGGCCATGGCGGAGCTCCGCACCGCCGAGGTTTGATTGGGTGATTTGCCCTCTACCTTGACCCAACGGCTGACCCAATGTGCGGAGGTTGTAGAGTATGGTCAGGCGGTGCTGTTCGTGAGCTCTCGGGTGTGGTGGCACGGTGGTTGGCGCAACCGAAGGCGGCGGAGCCGGCTGTGGGGGCGGAGGACGCTCGGTCGCCTTACCGGTGAGCTGGGGAAGGAGGGCGATGGAAATGGAGGGGGAAGCGGGTCGTCCTGGTCTTCATGCTGAGCTCGCAGGCGACGTGGGGCGTCGGCAGAACACGCGCGCCACGCGGCCACCGGGCTCTGCCCGAGCGCCACGACGCGGTCGGCCGCGGCCGTCGGTGTCTGAACGTTTCGTTTCAGAGCTCAAAGGTATCGACTGACAGGGCAAGTTCAACACCGATTATCTCCCAAACCAGTTCGAATTAGAAGAAGATGATAATACCAAAATTGTAGAGCTACATGAGGACTACAAGTTTGTCAATTGGAGTTTGGGCTGGTTCGGCCTAGATTTGAAACTACAGAGCTCCAAAGTGGGTCACCCGAAAACTGAAACTTAGTTTCAGTCACAATGCCGACTGAAACCCGATTTTCTAGGCACCAAATCTCCTAAACCATTTAGAACTAGGTGATGGTGATATTGACAATGTTGTAGAGCTATGTGTGGACAACAACTTTGTCAATTGGCTCATAGTCTAGTTTGGCCTAGTTTGTGAGTTACAAGTTGCTAAAGTGAGGTACAGTGAAACTGAAAAGTCCAATTTCCAGACTTAGAATTTTTTTCTAAGTGTTGATCACCACTCAAGCTGACTTGTGGGCCATTTTTGAGCATGCTCTGGTCATTTTCATGAGATGGCCATATTAGAACTTTGGTTCCTTATGAAATTCTCTACAACTTTGCTTAAGGTTGCTCTTCCATGCAAGGTCTCTAAATTAGACTTTTTAATTGGTCAAACTAGAGCCTTCTAGGGTCAAATGGTGGTCAACTTCTCTTGGAGGGCAAATTTGAAATTTTGGTCAACATGAAACTTGTTCCAAATGTTATCCTAAGTATAACTAAGGTGTTGTAGGTCATGATTGGCTACCTTACCTTTTTGTTACACCAACTATCAAGTACTTCATGAAATAAATCAAACAAACCCTAAAATAATCACATGTGTTGCATCACATAAAATAACAAACATGAATGATGCATGCTTGTGCTTATGCCATGCAAATGCAATGCAATTAAGGACTAAACACTTGAAGTGTTACAGTTCATAAGCCACAACTTTCACTTCGGATTTTCATGACATACTTCAAGCAATCCTTAGCACGTTCACTTTGAGAACAACCGCTTTCTTGTCATGTTCATAAGGATACCCAATATTTGTTTTTCAACCACATTCAAGTCCATAAAGGGCTCACAAAGCAGAAAAAGTTTTGGTTTCATGGTTGACCTCGTCAAAATGGTCTATTCATAAGACCTTCAAGAAACTGCACCACCACCAAGAAAAGTGAAAGATCTCCATGAAACTGCACCGCCACCAAAAGTAGACAAATATCCACTTATGATATAAAACTCATCAACATCAGATATCCAGTTCGAAGCACCGCCAACAAAAGTAGACACATATCCACTTATGATATAAAACTCATCAACATTAGATATCCAGTTCGAATCACTATAACCTTCAGGCACAGTTAGGTGTCTTAAATAATGAATCTCTCATTGTACCTTTGAGTAGCGCAAAACCGTCTCAAGTGCATGCAAATAATCATCACTCGGGTTGGACATGCGCCTACTCAAATTGCTCATAGTAAAAGAGATTTCTGATATTGTTACGAAAGCTAACTACATGGGACTGAGCTAATAATATGAGAGTAGCTCAATTGATATTTTTATATGCTCTTGTTCTTTCGAACAAAAGGACCGAGACGTTGCCTTGAGGGAGGGAGGGGATGAATAGGCAATTCCTACAAAATTCGCAACTTAAAGTACAACGGATCAAATAATCTTCCGAAGATGCCCCAAAAATATTTGGGCCTTGTTTAGTTACTCCTGAACTCCTGAATTTGGCACTATGCAAAAAGAAGATTCCCCGTCACATCAAATTTATGGTACATGCATGAAGTACTAAATATAGACGAAATCAAAAAACTAATTGCACAGTTTGGTTGTACTTTACGAGACGAACGTTTTAAGCCTAATTAGTCAATGGTTGAATAATTATTACCAAATATAAACGAATGCTACGGTACACTACAGCACCAAAGAGTGAATTTGGCGCTGCCAAATTCGGACAACTAAACATGGCCTTGGTTGATCCGCTTGGAGTGACCTGGTCTGAATCGATTTTTGACTGAATCGGGTAGAGATTTCATCAAAGATCACGAGCAAACACCTTTTCCTTTGGCGTAGGGTTCCTTCGTTTTCTTTTCTGCTCGACTGGCCTGCTGATCCATTCTAGCGAGGGATGGTTGTGATGGAGTGTCTAGGCCATGTAAATTCTAGCACTGGCAAGGCTAGGCAAAGCTTACAGCCTGCCACAACACGCCATGTCTCTTTCTTTCTTCTCAGACTTTGCTCGGTGCAAGTGCAATACAGAGCGGCGACCGGCGAGTGGATGAGTGACCGACTGACCTCGTGACAGGATGCTGCTGCCAGAGCCCAGAAGACTAGAGTCAGCACCAGTTGACAGCGGTACCTGAGCGGTGCCCAACCGGCCATGCATTTGAAGGCCCACGGAAGCTCACAATCGCCATGCATTTGAAGGCCCACGGAAGCTCACAATCTCATGTTCATGTTGAGCACGAGCATGCACTGCACTAGTGCACCGGCAGTACCGAGGCCTGGTTTAGATTACCCAATTTGTTCACCAAATTTACTATGCAAAATTTATATTCTCCGTCACATCAAAATGTCGGTATATACAAGGAGTACTAAATATAGATAAAATAAAAAACTAATTGTACAGTTTTGTTGTACTTTACGAGACGAACATTTTAAGCATAATTAATCAATGTTTGGACAATTATTACCAAATAAAAACAAAATTGCTACAGTGTGACGTGACACTTACTATGTAAAGTTTAGATGGGAATCTAACACCCTGTTCGTTTCGCTAGTTCAGCGAAATCAGCAGCCATCCTGTATTTTTATCTCACGATAAATCGTAAATAGTACTTTCAGCCATAATAATCTAGCGAAACGAAACATGCTATAAACAAGGACGACCTGTGACCCCTCCTGTCACTCCATGCAAGAAACGAGGAACGAAGGGGTCGTCTCGGTCGTCGTCTGTCGTGGTCATCTGCTGGCTCTCGCCTCTTCTTTTCACATGCTGTACAGGTACTAGCAGTAGATAGGATGTGACGTGGGGTACGTGATCGTGATGGTCTGATGGATGGGTGATGGTTGGTGGGTGGCGCGGTGACGGTCTGATGGATGGGTGCGAATTTGGGGAGAGCGGGGCGGCCGGACACGACGCGACGCGACGCCGGCCGGGGTATCGGGACGGCCGGACACGACGCGATGCGACGCCGGCTGGGGTATCCAGTGCACCGCGCGGGGGACACGGGTGCGACCGTATAGTGATCGGAATCCTCTACTACTCCTTTGGTGGACAAGAAGGACACGGTAGTAGTCCGGCAAGGTGGAAACGTCCGCGGACAGTAGCGGCCTCCCTCGACAGTGACGGGCTGACGGCCTATTTCCCTTTGGTGGTGCGCTCCGTCTTTCTTGGTAGCGCGGCGTTGGTGTGAGCAAGGAGATCCCTGATGCAGGGCCGGAGATGGCGAGCATATCCGCGGACACGCCTGTGGCGAGGACGTGCACAACCAAGACAAGGCCTGTGCGGTTGTGCCGCTGCCGGTCGCAAAAGCTAGGTAGAGTGGCATGTCGTCGTCCGTGAGTGACGCACGCACAGCCCCCGACGAATACCACGTACTACAACACTATCATCATGCTCTTATACAGCGTGGCAACCAGGGCCGTGCACGAGGGTGTGCAGCCTGTACGTCCGTACAGGGCCCCAGATTTATAGGGCCTCAAAAAAATAAGCCCAATAGTAGAAGATCCTATCTATTCTAGTGAGGACAGAGCAACAGAACGCCAGTTCGAGTCCGCAGCCCTTGCGGCGGCTTCGCGTGCATGGCGACGGCGCGACGCTTCGTGTTCATCTGATCATCTCGTCTCCCATCTCCAGCCGGCGATCGTCACTCGTCACTTCATCTAGCAAGCAGTTAGCAGTGAAGCAGGCACCAACGATAGGAACCAGGAAGAGGTCCATGCGGAGGCCCCTGCAGGATTGAAGGTATTGTTTTTTTTTCAATTCCATCCGTATTGTATTAATTAAATCCTTCGTATGAAAGTCTACTAGTCTAGAACTGCTTGTATAATTTTAATTTTATTCTTTTCATCTTTTGAAGCCATGTCTTCTACAAATCGATCTAGAAAATATGAATCCGGTTACCAAAAGCATAAGAAGAAACATTAAAGAATTGAGGAGTTAACTCAGTCTCAGAAAGGAGCAATGGATAGATTTGTTATAAAAGAATCAAACGTGCATTCAGGTAATGAGGCAGAGGCCGTTGATCTTGGTCCTGCACTTGATAGTAATATTGAAAATGATCTTAGAGATGGCCAGACAGGGACAGAAAATAATGGTGAGCTTCAGGAAGTTCCTATTAATAACACAGATGTTGAAACAGATAATGATGGTGATAACAGTGAGGATATTTGAAACTTTGATTGAGGCCTCACTTAGAGCTTCGAACAGGGTCTATAAATCTGACGGCACGGCCCTGGTGGCAACCATGGCCGACGTGCGTAGCTTGAGGTGTAGGTGTCGGCAGCTGTAGCGGAAGCCAGGCGGCGAGTTGTCCGCGCCAAGTATAGGGTGCATCAAGGTTGAGGGAACAGGTCCTCCTAATGCAGAATTGGCCAAGGAAGCCACTTGGTAATAAGGACATCACTCCTTTACATGTACACCAACACACACCACTTCTCAAAGTTGATATACATGGCACAATTACTAGAGCTTGAGCGTGATATTAAGTCTCCAGATGATAATTCAGAGTCAATCCAAGAAGATTCCAAGTAACCACGTTAATCTGTTAAGTCGATTATCAACAACAACAACAAAAAAATAGTTATGTCAAATAGGAACGATTAAACGAAGTATTCTTGAAACCCAAAGAGGCACCTATCTTAATTAGTCGATTGTTCTGTTTACGTAACAATAATGATATGACGCAGGCATCCATCTGTCCGGATGCTGTGCGCCCGCACTCCGCTTTATCTAGCGTCGCTCATCAGTCCGCTTCTCTAAAAAAAAGACAGCCCTGCTCCCTTCTCCGGCCCGAGGATGCTTGTCATGGCCTTCTCTAGCGTGGTGGCGCCGCATCCACCCTCATCACGTGCTGCTCCGCGCTCCTTCTCTCGCGCCCCATTCACCTCGCCCGTCACGGAAGGGTAGGCAGGAGGCCTATGCCTGCGGCTATGCTTGGGGGAGGCCTGCGCCTGCGCCCCCATCCACCTCGCACCGTCGGCAAGAAGGAGAGGTCTGCACCTGCACCTAGGTGTACGCTGGGCTGTTGACGTCCCCTGACCCGAGCTTGCAGGCTATCGCAGTTCCCCTCCAGGTAGGCCGTGACCACCAGCGATGCTGTGTTTTAAATGTTTCAGACGTTTCGGACTTTTTGTTTCCAAGTGTTTTATTTGGACGTTGCAAAAGTAGATTTGGATGTTGCATATGTTTTCAAGTTTTTCAGGCGTTTTCGATTTATATTTCAAATGTTTCATCTGAATGTTGCAAAAGTAGATTGAGTTGTTGCATATGTTGCAATGGCAATATACGCATGTTGCAAGCCTATATTTCAATTGTTTCATGTGTTTTACATGTTTATTTCAAATTTTCATCTAGATGTTTTAAAAGTTGATCTTGTGTTGCACATGTTGCAATGGCATACACATATGTGTCATGTGTTCCATTCGCCTTCAGACGTCTGTTGCATATGTTTCATCTAGACGTTTCAAATGTGGATAAGGTGTTACACATGCTACAATAGCGCCGGTGGCTAGTGGAGGGGCCTACCGCAGGGATTCGGCTTCTACCTCGCGCCTTTCTTGCGTGGCGCGCCTCGCCCTCTCCCCTTTCCCTCCCCTCTCTTCCCTTCCCCCCATCTCGCCATGGCAGTTGAAGCTTGACCTGAGCGAGATGGGTGTAGGGCGAGTGGGAGTTCCGTCCGGATGGATGCCGCCTCCGGAGCGGGATAGAAGGAGTTGCGTGCATCGCGATAGGGAACGGGTTGCAGGCGCGACCGTTCGTCTGGACATATACACGTAGTAGTCTTTGTATTGTGCGTATAAGCGTATTCTCGACATATATAAACGAAATACTGAACATCCACCAGGAATTTAGTTGAGCAATATGAGTTTAATTTGACCATTTTCTAAAGCAGCCACTACATAGAGGCATAGAGTTACAAATCTTTTATTTTCAGAAGTAGAAAACTTAAAGGCAGCAGTTCAGTCCCATAAGAGCGTCTCCAGGAGTACTACCTAAAACACACTACCTATTTCTCTATTTAGGTAGCCACTCATTTTTATACTACCTATATTTTGCTCCCAACTCTAACATTACTGCTTAAACATGGCTCCTAAATTCATTCTAGCAGTCGATGACATACGGGACCCACGTGTCATCCTCTTCTTCTCTGTAGGCATCGACAGCTCGACCATCAATAGATTGCCACCAGGGAGGGGAGTTGCCGGAGCATTGGCGGGATTGCTGGAGCGCTGCCGGGGAGCCGTGCCCGGCCGGGAAGCCAGGAATTGCCATGGCCGGAGCAGAGAGCCGCGCTGGATGAGGGCGCCACCGGGGAAGGCAACCTGCAACACCGGTGACCGGAGCAGAGCCGCGCCATGGCCAGGTAGGGCTGCTAAGGAGGTCTGTCGGGAAGCCACCAGGGAGGGCTGCTAGGGAAGCTGTCGAGGAGCGCCGCCGGGAAACCGCCGGGGAGGAGCGCTTGGGAGGTCCGCCGCCGTGAAGGTCCACCGCTGGGGAGGGCCGAGCGACAGGGAGGAAGCCTGCAGGCGGCGTCGCTGAGCGGTTCCGAGTGCGCGCGAGAGGAAAGAGAGGAAGGAAAAAATAGGTAGGATGATTTATTGGCTCAATAGATGTAGGTAGTGAGAGAAGAAATTTATTAGATCAATAAAAATATGTAGTCTAATAGTTAGCCTGCTGAAATGTTTTTTTTTTTACCTCCACTATATATATATATAGAGGGTGCATCTTTTATACTCCCGGGAGCAGTTACTCCCTTCATAATATGCCACTCGATTCTATCCATATGAGCTAATCGGGTCTGTGCAGAGTAGGATCCGATAAGTAACGTCTTGCATCTGATGTGCCTCGGTGGATAACTTTGTATATTCAGAAACAAAATAAATTATTTAATTATTTGGGAGTATGTAAACATGCGTAGTATCATTTTTATTTAATTATTTGGGAGTATGTATACGTACGTAGTAAATTATTTAATTATTTGGAAGTATGTATACATACGTTGAAAATTATTTAATTATTTGGGAGTATGTGTACATACGTACATCTATGCCGAGTAATGAGATTACATTACTCGGAGAGAAAAAATTATAATACTGTAGTAGTATGAAATATACTTGCACCGGGAAAATGTAGAACAAACTTTGTTAAAAATAATGTAGAACAATGTATTGCCACTACTATAATCTAAAAACGTATCCAGTGATACAACCATATTCAAGGAAGTATCGAATGATACCTTAATTTATAAAAAAAAAGTATTCGATGATACTCTTCTGTGATATAAAGTATCTAAACATACTCTTCTTTCAAAGTATCTAAACATACTCATCTGTGACAAAGTATCTGAACATACACACTTCTTTGAAAAAAAATATCTAAACATACTCTTCTCTGAAACATAGTATCCAAAAATACTCTTTTTAATTCACAGTGACTATCGACAAGTGTAGAGAAGGAAAGACCGCCGCCGCCACCAGACACAAGGAGAGAACGCCTTGTATCCAAGATAAGATGATTTGATTTAAGTAGTAATGCGATAGCAACAAGATCAATGGAATCAACCGGATCTGCAATCTGCAAAGATAAGCCTCCTATCCGGATCTGCAATCTGCAAGGATATTAAATTGGAATTAACAAATCGATCACAACAAGACGGATTAGTGGATTCAGATGGAAACAAGCAACACGGGTGAGCAACACAGAAGACAGACGGGGGGCTAGGCGCTCTTGATCAGAAAACAAGCCACACGAGTAAGCAAGAGATTTGCCTACGGATTGACATCGAATTAAATGAGAAACACACGAATGGATGGATGGTACTGTAATCGGCAATCCCCTGTTCGTTGTCGACTCAGCGCATGAGAACAGAGGCGTTGCTCGAGTTGGATAAGCCCGCCTGGCCAGCGGAGGCGGCGCACACGGCCTAGCGCGATCCGTTCGGCAGATACGCGCGGGCCTGGCCGCGCCACCGTCGCTGGGGCCACCGAGCGTGCTGGCCTGGCCTCTCACCGCCGTCGGGGGGCGCAGAGCACGCTGGAGGGGAAGAAGGTCCACCGTCGCGCTCGAGGGATGATCTAGCGTGCACCAGCTCGTCGGCGACAGGAAGTGGATGAGCGAATTAGTATTCTGTATGCGAAGATGAACTGGCTAGATGAGGACGAAGACGCAGTCAGCCATCATTTGTTTGGAGGCATAGCAATCCAATGTTCATCTCTACTATAATGGACCAATCAAAATTATACTAGATCCCCCCAAGAAAACGTCTCCCGCTTAGACGCCCTGTTCGTTTGGACTTATCAGCACAATCAGCAGCCATCCAGCAGTGTTTTTCTCTTACAATAAACCAGCGAACAGTACTTTCAGCACAATAAACCAGCGAAACGAACAGGCTGAGAGCCTCTAACCATTGCGCACCCAAAAAAAATACACACAGAAATTCATCTCTATTAAAATCAAGAGCTCATAAAACATCTAAATCAAATTCGATGGCCACGATTTGATGTGTGATGCCAGGCTTCTCACCCGCGCTTCTCACCCCCGTGCACTCCGCCCACGCTCCCCGCACCCACGCGCGGCATGCCAGGTTCGAACCCTGTCTCCGATTGAATTTTTCCGGAGAAAAAACGCTTCCTCTCAGGCTCTCACGGAGTCACGGTTATACCCGCACGTCTCCCCCATTGCAAGCCTCTCTTCTCCCCGTCGCCCTCCTCTATCTCTCTCCCTTCCAGATCCGCGTCATGGGTGGATCCACGCAGCCGAACATGGCAACTGCACTGACGGCGGCATGATTGGGCCACGTTGCGTCGGGCGTCTCCACCACTCAGATCTGCTTGAGCTCTACCGCGGCCGGCGCGAGGTGCACGACACATTCGCGGCAGCAGCGACAACTGGGGATGAGGACGCGACCACTTGGGTGTTCGACCACCACAACGTCGTCTTCTCCTTCTGCTCCCTCATGGCTGCGAACGCCAGCCGCAAAGATTTCACCTTCGATTTCGCCGGAGACGAGGACGAGGACGACAATGAGCTCCTGGCCGGGCCTCCGGGTGCCCAGATATAGGGTTCCATCCGCGGCAAGACAACCAACACCCATGGCACCCTCAACGACCAGATCAAGTGGCTCATGCAGTGCAAGCCGCTCGCTGAGCCCGAGGTAACGCCTTTTCCGTCGCCCTCTCCTCGGTTTGAGGTGCCTTTTCACCAGATCTGGCAGAATTGCAGTGTGGGGGATGGGTCTCGGGGGAGATCAGGTCTCCGGCCGCGTTCCGATGCTGGTTGGCGTGGAAATGGCGCTGGTGGCGTTTGATTTGCTCGGACGGGTGCTAGGCCTGGGCGGTTGCGAGTTGAGGATGTGGTTGTGATCTGAGCGGGACCCTACTTTTTTAAGCTGAAGAAACTTAACAAAAAAAGATTTTTAGCCCCCCCTCTGGCATTTCTAACGTTGAATTAATTTCTCTGCTTCAACTGAAAGCAATTATGTCTTCTCATTTCACCATGATCTTTGGTAGCCACATTATGTTTTCTCCCTCGATTTTATACTAATGCTAAGGGGGCCTAGAACTGCTCCAAGGATGTTAAAGTCCCACCGTCTGATTAATGGATCTGTAGAATTAATATCCACAATTGATTTGCTCTGCTGGGCAGGGAGGTTCTGATCCAGTGCAATTTATGGTACAGGTCTGAGCTCTTTGTGAGAAGGCAAAAGAGATTCTGATGGAGGAAGCAATGTTCAGGTTCGCTGTTTTGATTGCTTTGGCTTAAGAACAAGAGCCCTGAAATATGGTGTCCAGCTTATGTATCTATTTCTTTCAAGAGCTGTGCTGGCTTGCGAGCATAGTGAAAGAAAATATGTTTCTTAACCTGTATCTGCATTTGTCCCAAGCCTCTTTTTTCTTGGGAATCCTATAGAGAACTTTGAGTTTTCTCACTTAGTGCAAATTTGTTGGATCAGAAGATTTACTTTGATACAATGCCATTTACAGGCTAAACTAGATAGGATTATTCCGTAACGTAATTTAATTTTCATTTTTTGGATTTTGTACCATCTTTCTCTGACTTGTTGGAGCTACTGCCCTTGCAGATGTAATATGTTTATTCAATATGAAAACATGGTCGATGATATTTCTATTTGATGGTACCTGTGAGCCTATGGATTCAGCTAATTGAATATATAATGGATCGGCTTGTGGGTTCAATAAGATGGCCAGATGCACAAGGAAATATTAGGAAAAACTAAAATTTCAGTGCTCAGTTTAGTGCTTTGACAGACCTCAATTAGCTAAGTACTTCAAACATGAGAATCTTGTCAAGGTATTTCCTGGTCGGAATGGCATGCTTGGGGACCTTCTCACAATTGTTTGTGCACTCGTGCAGTTCAGTGGATCTGGAAGGGACCATTTGTGGTGATTGTTATTGAGCTACTACCAGGGATGTCACTGAAAAATTATCTGAACATCATTTGGCATAGCCAACTAGATACACACATACGCAGAGGCTTGAAACCCGGTAAAGATGCTCTTTTGGCATTGTATATTGTGAATCTGTGATCCTTAGCACGCAGATAAGTTTCTTTTATGTTGGCAAAACAAAAATTCCGTTGCATAGCATGCTGATATTTGGTTTCCTGATGCAATTGCGTTGCATAGACTGATATTTGGTTTCCTGTTGCAGCTTTCCTTAGATCTCTGTATTTCATTTGTGTGTATTTTTTTAATGCCAAATTATTTCTGTTTGCAGCTTGAGTAAATGGCAGCCTAGACTCCATGCGCCAGAGATCGACATGATGGAGCGCTTCGCGAAGCTTTTGCTCGGCGAGGACAGCAGTGACAAGGGTGTCTGCATTCATATTCGTAAGTTCCACTGATATGTTGCGTTAAATTATGAGTAGATTTGGGGCAAATTTCAAAGAAAGTGAGGCCGCCATTAACAGATCAAGTAAGATTTTTTATGCAAACCTGCAGTAGCTTATTGTATTTGTATTCAAAAGTTCCACTGATATGTTGCATTAAAGTATGAGTAGATTTGGGCCAAATTTTGAGAAATGTTAGGAGAGACCCGGACAAAATGTAATTGTTACACGGGGCCAATTTATAATGGGGTGACATATAAGTGATTCCTCAGCACGATTGAAAAATCTTCAGAAGCTTAAGCTTTGGAATTCTGTTTTGTAGGAATTGCACCCTTTTTTTTAAAAAAATCAACGAAGATATAGATACAAATATTTGTTCGGTTACCAACCGGAATTCTGCATTGCAGGTAGCCGGGCTCTGCGGGTAGCGCGGCCACAGGACGAGATGCTGGAGAGCACGTGCGGAGCAAAATCTGAAGCATCGCTGAGGTTACAGGCTTATGTAAATTGTCGGTGTTTGCCAAACTATTTTTGTTATAGGTTAAAAACTAGAAAGTTGTGTATGTATCCACTATATTCTGATATCATTGTTGTCATGTAAGTAATCTTTATATGATATTAGGTTGTCAAGAGAATCATGTTTTTTATTCTAATATTATAATATGTGGCTGCTGATTTTTTTTTCAAAATCACCAATGCATTCATACTATTTTGGTTGTTTAACTTGTGTTGACTTAAATGTCACCGTAGCGTTAGCACGGGTAATATACTAGTTACAGGAAGTGGATGAGCGAATTAGTATTCTGTACGTATATACTCGACCCACCGTCTCCAGATCCGCTTTCGACGCTAATTATGCGGACACCTGACTGTATGCTGATTTTGAATTCACGTATATACGCATACTGCACGTACCGACGCTAGGTACAAACGGGTCAAGTTTTCTTAACCCGTCAGCTCCGCTAACTGGCCAGCCAGCCTCTCGTGTGTGCCCAGGAGGAGGGAGTAACTACTCTAGAGAAAAAAAATTACCCTATATATATATATATATATATATATATATATATATATATATATATATATATATATATATATATATATATATATATATATATATATATATATATATATATATATATATATATATATATATATATATATATATATATATATATATATAGTTTGCGTACCCTGGACTCCTGGAGACGCTGTAAGCCTGTGACTGTGAGGCGCAAACCATCGCTGCCCACCAGTCGGATAATCCGTCCGCCGAGACCCCCCCATCTCCTGTTTATTTTTTTATTTCATAGTGTTTAATTTGGCCCAAGATGGCTCAGTCGGCAGCACGAGTGCGCGGCCCATCTACTACCCCGCAGCGCCGTGGCCACGACTCGCGGCTCGCGGCTCGTAGCAGGCAGGAACGTTACGTAGCTTTCTCTTTTTTTCTTTTTCATTTGACATCGTTTGCTTTCTATTTTTTTCCCTTTTTTCACTGATCTTTACTACATTTTAATTTCGTTATCTTCTCTTTCCTTATTTTATCATTCATTCTTAGTAATTATTTCTTCTATTCTATTTTTTCTTTCTGTTTTATTTTTTAATTCTTCTTTTATTCCATTTTTTATTTCTCTTTTATTTTCTACTTTCAGTAGATTTTTTATTTTCATTCTTTTTTACGTATTTACTTCTTATCTATATTTCATTCGAATTAATAAATATTTATTTTTTTTCAATTCTTGTTTTATTTCTATTCTCTGATATTTCATGAGATGTATATGATTTTCTTCCTTTTCTTTTTTATTTCTTTTCTTTCTATTTTCTGTTCCTTGTGGTGTTTTTATTTTATTTTATTTTATTTTATTTATTCATTTTATATAACTAATTCATTTAGTTATTTATTTTATTCATTTTCAGGATGTTGTATGATGTATTTTTTGTGATATTCATGTAGTACACCTATTATGTTCTATGATTTATTTTTGCGATGTTCATGTAGTATATGTGTGATGTTCTATGATGTTTTTTACGATGTTCAGGTACTATATATATGTGGTGTTCTACGATATATTTTCTGATGTTCAGATAGTATACATGTGATGTTTTGACTCCTGGATTGTATGGCAAATGTGATCGCGGGGCCAAGGTCGCCGAGCGGCGAACCCTTTGCTCTAGACGGTTTGGTTTCTTTATTTTCTTTCTTTGGTCCACTACAGCCCACTACCCGTACTACAAAGAATTTAGCCCACTAATGAGTCATGTTCGTTCAGTAACTATAATAGCCCATCAACTCGTGCTTTAGCCCAACCTAAAATCATAAAAATTTCATAGTTGGTAAATAAGTATACACAATTAGTCAAAATTAATTATTATCTTTACTCTATCTATTTGTTGATTTCCTAACACAATACGTATTTATATGGTTTGTAACCTCTATAAAGTTGTCATAAACTTACCAATGACTATATGTGTTTTCATCCTTTGCATTGCAGCTCTCTAGGGGTTTTAATACGTTTTAGTTGAAAATATAGTTTAAGTTATATCAACTCTTGTTGCGTCCCTTTTTAACATCGTCATGAATCTATATTCTGGTTCTCAAAATTTAATCTTACTGTATTTTTTGTACAAATTCTTTCTTTTATATCATATAAAAAATGGATTGCAGGTCCTAGACTCCGCTCCTAGTAACTACAATGGCATAAATATATAGCCGTTTAGCCTGCAACAAGACACTCAAGATGTTTAATTTTATCTAGTTATGTATTTGGACACACACTTATCTAGATGTATGTCCTGGGATACATTTACTTTAGGATGGAGTATTGCATTTTATTTTTGCTGAGCAGGGTTTTTTTTGGCCGCCTTTCACGTTTTCAGTGGGATGAATAGTACCAACGGTTACTGTCACTCTTTTTCAAAAATAATATATAAAGACGGAAAGAAGACAGTTGCTATCTGGAAAAAGGTATTTTGTTTTATTTTAAATGTGCAGGAGGATCAATGCTGAGCCTGTTTAGTTTGAAAAAAGCAAACCCAAAAAGCGCTACAGTACATGTCACATCAAATCTTACGGCATATGCATGTAGTACTAAATATAGGCAAAAGAAAAAACTAATTACACAGTTTGGTTGTAAATCACGAGACAAATTTTTTGAGCCTAATTAGTCCATAATTGAACACAAATTGCCAAATAAAACGAAAAATGCTACGGTAGCCGAACCTAAACTTTTTCAACAACTAAACAAGCCCGCTGTTATTATTGGGCGGTGCAGTGCTCAGAGCACAGAGACAGAATACTGTACTCCGGGGTAGTGGACAGAATGAAACTGACATCAAAGCAGTTTTGGAATGTTTGGGTGGGTTTAGTTCCGCGAAAAGGTGTAAAAAAATACTGTAGCATGTTTTGGCTTTATTTAGTAAATAGTGTCCAACCGTTGACTAATTAGGTTCAAAACGTTCGTCTCGCAAAGTACAACCAAGCTGTACAATTAGTTTTTGATTTCATCTACATTTAGTACTCTATGCATGTATCGCAAGTTTGATGTGACGAGGAATCTTTTGTTTGCACAGTACTTTTTTTTTTTGAGGAAGTAAACACAGCCATTGATGCAGAGCCATCAGCCATTAACGTTTAACAAGCCGGAGTTTAGACAACGCGTAGCGGAGACTCTAAAATGCTCTAAAGCTTTAGAGTATAAATATAGAGTAAAAATTACTGCACTGAGTACTTTAAAACGATACTCTATCTTTTTTCTCACTCTATATTTAGAGTAATATAGTGCTTACTCTATACTCTATAGTGACAGGCCCCACTAGCTAAACAAAGGGAAAAATGCTATAACTCACAAACCAAAAATCCAAATTAAATTTCGATTGCACCATTAAATTCGTCTTAATAAATCCTTCAAAACTAGATCACACATGAATATATTTAGATAAAGTGACAAGTGAGTCCCACAGTGAATAAAGTGGATAGAGGATGATATAGAGGATGGATGGGTGCGAGAGAATTGAGTATAGGCCTTGTTTAGTTCACCGATTCGGTGAACAAAACACTGTGCCGAATCACCGTTCCTTTTTTGTTTTTATTTGATAATAATTGTCCAAACATTAATTAATTAGTATCAAAATGTTCATCTCACAAAGTACAACAAAACTGTGCGATTAGTTTTTGATTTCATCTACATTTAGTACTCCATGCATGTGCCGATATTTTGATGTGATGGGGAATCTTATTTTTGCATAGTGGAATTTGGGGTGAATTTAAGGAAACTAAATAAGGCCATAAAGAAGAGAATCTTGCTAACTAGGACATATAGAGGACGAATACAGAGGTCCATGAATGCGGGTGATCGTGCTTGCTTGGCAGAACAGAACACAATGTAGTGGCGTACTAGTAGCAAGTACTAGTGTTCACAATCTAGCTAGGGATCCCTTCGCTTTGCTTTCTTTCCAATCTTGTTTGCATGCAAAGGTAGTAAGTTACTGTAGCAGTACTAAAATCCAAGAGGAGAAGATGAAAGCGAGATGGAATGTGAGGGAAATTAAAAAGAAAGGGCCTGTTTAGTTCCCAAAAATTTTCTCAAAAAATTTCAGATTTTCAGTCACATCAATCTTTGGATACATGCATGAAGTATTAAATGTAGATAAAAATAAAACTAATTATACAGTTTAGTTGTAAATCACGAGACGAATTTTTTAAGCCTAGTTAGTCCATGATTGAACACTAATTATCAAATAACAACGAAAATACTATAGTCTGCCATAGTGATTTTTTTGCAAAATTTTTTGCGAACTAAACAGGCCCAAAGTGCAAAGCAAAGGAAAGCGGGGTAGCTGTTCTCAGCCTTGTCACTGCAGCTATGGCTACCAAGCAGGGAACCATGGCAGTCCGAGGGAAAAGTTCAAAATTCCAAAAGTATCACATTAAATGGTTGCGACACTTACATAGAGGATTAAATACAGACAAAATAAAAAACAAATTGCACAGTTTACTTGTAAATTGTGAAACGAATCTAATGAGCCTAATTAGGCCGTGATTAGACACTAAACTGCTACAGTAACATATGCTCTAATGCCAGATTAATTAGGCTCATTAGATTCGTCTCGCAGTTTACAGGCGAGTTCCGTAATTAGTTTTTTTGTAAAACCTCTTCCGACATCCCACGAAACCTCTTCCGACATCCAATGTGACAAAAAAAATTACACTAGTCAACTAAACACACCCTCGAGCAACTTTGCATTCAAGGCTGCATTGCCGAATTTTTTTTTATTTTTAACACTTTTTAAAAACTATTTTTAATTTTAGCACCGAATTTTTTTTTATATCTAACACTTTTGACCGCTCCCCACGCGAGGGAGCGGCATTTGTACTTTGCCGCTCCCCACGTGGAGGAGCGGCAATGGTGATGCTGTGGCACTGGACGCCACGTGGACTGGGGCTGCCGCTCCCACCTGGAGGAGCGGCAAGGCTGCCGCTCCCCAGATCAGGGAGCGGCAAGCCCCCCCGCTGCGCTCCCGAATGCGTTTTTTCTTTGCTGTCGAACGAAAAGGGCCGGGCCCCCTCCCCCGCTGCCGCTGCTTGATCTGGGGAGCGGCAGCCTTGCCGCTCCCCAGATCAAGGAGCGACAGTGGGGGGCGCGGCCGTTTTGTTTCCACTGCAAACGACACAAACCATTCGGCCGCCTGTCTTCTCCCCGCGCCAGCGAGCAGCAGCCGCCCGTCGCCGCCCCCGCGCCAGCGAGCCAGCGCCCGGCCCCGCGTCCGTCCGTCCCCGCCCCCGCGCCGGCGCCCGGCGCCCGGCCAGCGACTCCCCGCGTGCGCGCGCCACCCCCCCCGACGTCGGCAGCCAGCCGCCCTCCCCGCGCCACCCCCCACCGAGCGTGGGCGCCAGGGCCGCCCCCTCCCCGTGCAGCACCTCCCCCTCCGCGAGCAGTGCCGAGCCCCCTCCCCCGAGCACTTCGGCCTCGATAGCGCATCTGTTCCAAGGTAATTTCATTTTTTTTATTTTTTTGAATTTTTGATGTATTATAATTGTTACTTAGATTAGTTTGTTTAGTATTGTTATTATAAATAATTAGTTTAATTGTTTAGTTGGTATTATTAGTAAAGTTAGCATAGTTATTATAAATATTATAAATATTTATTTTAGTTAGTATGATTAGTAAAGTTAGTATATATTTTATAAATAGTTAGTATGTTTAGTTTAGATTAGTGAAGTTAGTATAGGTGATATAAATAGTTAGTTTAGTTAGTATAGTGTAGTTAATAAATTTAGTATAGTTAGTTAGTTTGGACGATTTCATGAAGTTTCGTCGAATGGTTTTCAGATGGATTGTTGTGTCCGAGTTTATTTCGGAGGAATTGTTAGGAAGGAAGATGGTGAATTTGAGGATATGGAAGAGGAGTTGGAATGGTTCGATGAACCGCCGAGTTTCAATGACCTTTGTGTGCGTTTGAATGTAAAGTTTGGCGGTGATTTCATAATCAAGGGGAGATTTGACAGTGGGAAGACTCGGACAAAATATGTCCTGATGCCTTTGCGGGACCCTACTCATTGGTCCCGCTACACTAGGGTCCTCGCAGGCTCGAACTCACCCATTGCTGAGGTGGTTGTGGAGAATGGGTACAGGTTGGGGATGATCATCATGACGATGATGGAGGTGACGAAGGAGCAATTCCATTCACATCTAGTCAGTTGGATATGGATGGTCAGTTGACGCAGGAGCAGTTGCATTCACATCCAGTGGGTTGTATAAATAACGACTTTGATGTGAGGGAGTTCAAACGTGAAGAGCAGGAGCAGGCGGAAGAGAACTGGTTCGGTCATGACGACCACCTTGACGATGACGACGACGATGACGATGATGATAGAGCTGCCCATGCGACGCCGGTTGTTGCTACAACGTCCGATGTTTTAGTTTCGGTGCTTCATGGCATGCCGACTCAGGGCAGGCTAGTCCATGATTTACCAGAGGGTGGTGCGCCGTATTTTGATTCGTGGGGTAGGATCAGCGAAGCACAGCATTATGTTGCACCACCCCCTTACACAGAGGCAGAACTCATGCAACTGAGTCAGGGCGGTGTACCTTTAAGTGGTGGTCCGAACTACAGGGATGTCAGCATGGTACATATGACAGTTTGTGATACAGGTCTGCAGATGTGTGCACAATTTCTGTATAACCATGAGCATGTAATCCTTCAGAAGGGCATGATATTCAATACAATGTCAGAGATGAAGCTCTTTCTTCAGGATTACGCTGTGTACCACCATAGGCCATACTTGGTGACTCATTCCGACAAGAACTTGAGGTACCACATTACCTGCAAAGCAGGTTATCCATGCCAGTGGAGGCTTACTGCAAGGAAGAAAGCGAGTGATGGCAAATGGAGGATAAGTAAATTGGTCCAACCCCATTTATGCTTGGATAACAAGGGTAAAGAATATCATCCGCAGCTCACTGCACGTTACCTTGGCCGTCGTATATTGGGCCTCGTTGACAAGGATAATGATGTCTCGGTGCCTTATTTACAGCAGTCCATATATGAGCTTGTAAAGTATCATGTGAAGTATGGCAGGGCTTGGCGTGCAAAGCAAATTGCACTGGCGATCCGATGGGGTAGTTGGGAGGAGGCGTACAACCGAGTTCCCCGAATACTGTCTGCAATGAATTACTACAACCATGGCATGAAATGATTTGTGGACACCGGCGGGATGTATTTGCAGAACTCGGGGAGGCATGTGCTACATCGTGTTTTCTGGTCGTTTGCTCAGACGGAGCATGCTTTCCAGTTCTGTAGGCCAGTGGTCCTTGTTGATGGCACTTTCTTGACGGGAAAGTACAGGGGCACTTTGATGATGGATGCTGCGGTTGATCCGGACGACCAGATAGTACCAATGGCTTTTGCTTTGGCAGAGGGAGAGAACAATTCGTCATGGTCATGGTTCATGCGGCTTCTACGTACCCAAGTGATTGGGGCATCACGCACTGTATGCTTGATTTTGGATCAGCACGCTGGGATTCTCCACGCCGCTAGTGAAGATATCGAAGGGTTCCCGTCTTTGGTGCATAGATGGTGCATGCGTCATTTTGCAGCTAATTTCTGGCGGCGTCAGAGGAAGAAGGAGGTTAGTGACATGGTTAAGGCTCTATGTTGTGTGCGTACAGAGTACCAGTTCAAAGAGAAAATGAGAGAACTAGACAAAGTGCTGAACCAAGCCGCCAAGACTTGGTTACAGGACCAGATGGAACATAAGGAAAAGTGGGCACTAGCATACGACGAGGGTGGATTCAGGTACGGCATCATGACCACCAACTCGTCTAAGTCTTTCAACCGTGTGTTCACTGGAGTGCGCTCGTTGCCAGTGTCTGGGATTGTTGAGTTCTCTTTCATGAAGTGCAATGAATATTTTGTGAAGAGGTGGGAGCTCGCGCAGAGGAATATAAGGGAGGCAGGGGTGTGGGGAAAGGCAGCCACTAATTTTATTAAGGAGGGAGAGGAATTGGCCAAGCAGCAGATTGGTGAGCCATACGGACCTCACAGACATATCTACAGTGTACGGGGGTTGGGTGGCACAAGCATGGGCGGGGAGCGTTACGGTGGCAGGAACTACCGTGTCGATTTAGACAAAGTTGAGTGCAGTTGTAACGTCCCTCAGATCATGCATGCCCCATGCTCTCACATGATCACGGCCTGTAGGATGCGTGGATATAACTACTTGGCTTTGCCATATATGTCTCCTTTGTACCTCGAGATGACAGTGACCCTCGAGGATGTGAAGGCAATACTTTCCACCTTCCTTACGGCGAGATGACAGTGACCCTCGAGGATGTGAAGGCAATACTTTGCCTTCGCATTGGAGGCAGTTGTGTGACTGGCGTCGTGGACAACGACGGTTGGAGGCAAAAGGTGTACGAGTTCTGTGGCCAATACCCAGATGACAACGAGGAAACTAAGAAGCATAAGTAAGCTACTTAATTGGTTCGCGTTGCTTTCATTGCAGCCTTTGTTTCAAATCGATGGCCTCTAATTATTATTTAAAATTTCAGGAAAACTTCCGGTGTCACGTCACAGTGGCTTATTGGGCGCTTCGATAACCTGGACCCAGATGCTGGTCCGGGTACCGTCGAGACGTACGCTCGGGTCTGGCTATGGCACTTCCTTGGTACGTTCTTGTTCCCCAACGTGTCAAGCAATGTCGCCAGCTGGATCTTCCTAGACATACTACGTCAGCCGTGGGAGAGCATCGCCCTGTTCAGTTGGGGCAGCGCGGTCCTAGCGTGGATGTACAGGCAGTTGTGCGCTGCTTGCCATCGCGGATCAGGCTACCCGTCGCTTGGCGGATGCTCGTACCTGCTGTAGATCTGGATCTGGTACCGGTGGCCTGTCGGGCGGCCCAGAATGGACGCTTTGCCTGTAAGTAATGTACGATCAAACTAATTACATTAGCATTTCGTGCGAAACATTTTTTAAGAAATGAATAATTCATTTTTTTGTACAAAGCAGGATTGGCAGCCCGAGGATACAATGCCTACAACCTTGTGGGTTTGGAGCGGGGCAGAGCAGGTCATAGGGAATGCAGAGCGCAAGTACAGGGAGTACACCGACTTGCTTGACGTGCTAACACACATGCAGGTACATTGGAATCTTTCATGTGTATGGTAATAGATTATCTTGTCAATGATAAAGACTAACTGAATTGCCATTTGCTAGGTGTATTGGCAACCGTACGACGATCCCCAGCTATGGGCCCACTTGACTCCGAAGTGTTGGCAAGAGAACGACGAATTTCGGTCCGACGTCCCGCTCATTTTCTTTCACATGGTTGAGATGCACTATCCCATCAGGGTTTGTAGGCAGTTTGGCAAATGTACGGGCGTGCCACCACCTCTTTACTCCACGAGCAAGGAGCTGCACAGGTTGGTTAGGAAAATCATATATTTGCATCAACTAATTTGGCATACGTATGTCATTGCATTTATGTGCACTAACACCCTCTGTACTTGTTGCAGTGTGGACCGCAGGCTTAGGATGAAGCAGAAGGACTGGCGTGAGATACACGCAAAATACATCGAGAAATGGGAGAGAAGGAAGAAGCAGCCGCTACAGGATGGCCCTCCACATGACCAACATGCCTTCAACGAGTACCTACTGTGGCTTCACAGGTCGACCTATGTGCACATGAGGCAGCCGTACAAGGGGGAGAACTTCCTGCGGACTCCGAGGACGACATCGTCGCCAACGAATATGAAGAGGCGACTATACGCAAGATGCAGCCACAGAGAGCCCCCCTTTAGAGATACGTGGTAAGATCCTGGATCCGTGCACTTTGGGTGGGGTGTATTCCAGTTTTAGTAAATTATAACGTCAAGGTGAAATCTCATTTATGTATGCATGCCAGACAATTGTCAATGATGTCCAACGAAGCAGCGTTTCAACTACACGATTGCAGAAACAAAGGGCGAGGTGTGCTTGAGACTTTTGTGCACGTAAGCAACACGTTCAAAATATCCTATAATCTTCTATAGGTTCCTAAGGTTGTCCCAAATAATATGAGTCCACACATGTGTTTGTAGAAAATGAGCAGGAGTTTGAGGAAGCTAGCCCAGAAGTTGAGCTGCATGGACACTCCGTGGGAGCCGCCAGCAAACCCTCCGCGTTCGCAGAGCACAGCTTCGGCTTCTCTGAGGACTCCTGCAGGCTCTTCAGACCCCATCACGGGGTCTACCTCCGGCGCACGTACACCACCACACCGCCCCGACAAGGCCCCAGTTGAGGAGGAGGACTATGACGACGACGACTTAGACTCGTCCGACGAGGACGAGGCACTGGGCTTCGGCATACCCCAGCACAGCCACCCTACGCAGCAGGGCCCTTCCCACCTCGGTCCTTTCCAGCAAGGCTTCTTCCAGCATGGTCCTATGCAGCAGGGCTTTTCCCAGCCAGTCCCGTACCAGCAGGGCTCTATCCACCTCGGTCCTTTCCAGCAGGGCAACTTTCAGAACGTACCTTTCCAGCAAAGCCCCTACCAACATAGCCCGTACCAGCCCAGCCCATACCAGCACACCCCGTACCAGCACGTCCCGTGCCAGCCCAGCCCGTACCAGCACACACCGTACCAGCACGTCCCGTCCCAGCACACCCCGGTGGATCCTTCACAGCACCAGGAGATTGGTATGTCGTAGCTCTTTGATGCCCCGTTTGGAACCCAAGGAGACGAACAGGTAAAACTAAATAAGCAAATTTTCTTATTTTCCTAACCCATGTTACGTAAGAATACCACAATCTAACACCGATTTGTCTTTTATCTTAGCAGGGGCCGACCTATGTACAGGGGACCAGCCACACGCAGGGGCAAGGACGGCAGCACCGTCATCGAGACCACACGGACGTTGGCTACACCCCCAACATGGTGCCTACCAATCCGAAGAGACGGAGGCGGCCGAGGGAGCCTTACACTCCTGGGACATAGAGTGCATGTAGACTTGGTCATTTTCATTGCAGGATGAAGTTGGAGACCGTTTGTTGCACTCTATGTCGCCATTTATGTATCCAAGTCATTTGTTGAACTTATGTGTCCTAGCAGTGTGTCGAAATAATTTGCAACTATATGTATTTGGAACTAATGGATTTGAGCTTGTAATATGATGTTTTATGTGTTCCAATGAACTTATAATGTGTAACTTATAATGTGCTTTGATCGGTAACCTCGACCACATGTACTTGTTTATAATACTAGGTCATGTTGGAAATACAATACTTACACGATCGAGAAAAACAGTAGGCACATGGTACACACTTATTACAGGGTTCAACAGTTGCACTACCACTTGCTCTAACATAAACATAGTTCAAACTAAAACACTGATATTAACGAACTAAACAATGACATGTTGCAAACTAAACCTAACATGCCTAATAATGGTACCACATATTGAACTGAGTTGCGCCTTCCCCATAGTAACCTCCTATTGACGGCGGCGGTGGCGGTGGCGGTGGCGGTGGCGGCGGAGAAGGAGGCCCGTGCTTCTTATGGTACGGGCACTGACAGTATGGATTGTTGCATACTGGCTCCTCTGCATCGTTGATGCTGTCGTCCTCCGACATGTCCCTATTACTACTTCCAGGGCCATACTCTGGATCAAAGATGCGTCCCTGTAGATATGTGATGTATTGTTGATGGGGATAGATAGGAGGAGGATCGACCCATCGAGTGAACCCACAGTTTTCTGGGCAGCTTGAATCCTGAAAATGCATCTACCAATAAGTACTTCTACAAACCAAATGCAAATCAGAAAAAATGAGAGTTAAAAGGAAATACAAATCCTCGCGGGCATCTAAAGAAACGACGGCCTCCACCGTCACAGTCGTTGTACATCTGCACGACGCAATCCTCACCGTGGCGACATTTTGGCCAATCTTCCGTGCGGTTGTCGTATGATCTAAGATGTCTCTCGCGGGTGAAGTCACTCTTGCTCTCCAAAGGAAATTATTCTATAGGTTCCTCAAAAGAATTAGGACCCAGAGAACCCTCCCACACAATCGGTTGTCCCTTCCTCACTCCATTTCCTCTACCTCTGCTCGACGAACTTCCGCCCGACATTTGAACTACGGCCGTGAGGGGGGAGAGGGGGGGGGGCGGCGCCGAAACGACGAATGACAACACCTCAAGAGGAGAAGAGAATATAAGGAGTCATGCGCTTTCCGCTCCTTGATCTGAGGAGCGGCAACTGTCCTGACCTGGCATCGCTGGCACATGGGTCGGCACGTGGACTGGGGCTGCCGCTCCCCCCTGGAGGAGTGGCAGCCTTGCCGCTAGGAGCGGCAAGGCTGCCACTCCTCCAGGGGGGAGCGGCAGCCCCCAGTACACGTGGCGTCCAATGCCACGTCATCACCATTGCCGCTCCTCCACGTGGGGAGCGGCAAAGTACAAATGCCGCTCCCTCGCGTGGGGAGCGGCCAAAAGTGTTAGATATAAAAAAAATCGGTGCTAAAATTAAAAATAGTTTTTAAAAAGTGTTAAAAATAAAAAAAATCGCATTGCCTCTGCCCCTGCGTGCCTGTGCCTGCCTGCTTCTTTCTTTCTCCGGCCTTGTTTATATCCCCAACTCGGGGTAGCCGAATTTGCACAGTGCTACCCTCGAGCACTGTAGCACTTTTGTTTTTTAGTGGTAATAATTGTCCAAATTTTGATTAATTAGGCTCAAAATGTTCGTCTCGTAAAGTACAACAAAACTGTGCAATTAGTTTTAATTTCATCTACATTTAGTACTCCATATATGTGCCGACATTTTGATGTGATGGAAAATCTTCTTTTTACATAGTGAAATTTAGGGGTGAATTCTGGAGTCTAAAGAAGGCCTCCCTCTCTATCTCTCTCGTGAGAGGAGGTAGGTTTAATCGGGGATGGCTGATGGGGCTGCCATGTCAGGGGTGGGGAATGTGGAGGCATGCCTGCACAGTCCTGGCGTGTCGCGCCTTTGGGGGAGGCCGGCCCACTGGAGAGGCCACAGTCCCACACGCACGACTCGACACCAGCCCATGCCGTTTTGCTCAGCGCCCGGTCGCAGCAGTTAGGGCTGGGCTCCCTCAATGTCTATGGCCCAGTTTAGTTCCATTTTTTTTTTGGCAAAATGGGCACTGTAGCATTTTCGTTGTTATTTGGCAAATAGTGTCCAATCATAGTCTAATTAGGCTTAAAAGATTCGTCTCGTGGATTTCGTCTAAACTGTGTAATTAGTTTTATTTTTTATTTATATTTAATGCTTAATGCATACGTCTAAAGATTCGATGTGACGGGGAATGTGAAAATTTTTGCAAAATTCTTGGGAAACTCTGGGCCTATCTTTGGCAATGCACATTTCGGTGCAACCTCCATTGATTCCTCCCTGCACAGCTCTGTCTGACCTTCTTCTTCAAGCATGTCTGTTGCTGCATGGGGACGGCATGCATGCGTTGCCATGCCAATGCCATGTCGATCGGCATGCAGCAAAGTGCAAGCCCTGCCTTTGCGTTGCATGGGCATTGCCTTTTCTATGCTAGCTTCGTGCTTGGAAACATGCATGCAAGGAGGATAAAATAAAATCATAAAATATGCACTGATCGAGCAGGAGGAAATAAATGCATGCAATGCAAGTATGCAACAACCGTACTAGAGCCTCGTTTAGATGCTGAAAAAATTTCAACCCGATGAATAATATCACTTTCGTCTTATTTGACAAATATTGTCCAATCGTGGACCAACTAGGCTCAAAAGATTCATCTCGTGATTTCCAACTAAACTGTGTAATTAGTTATTTTTTACCTACATTTACTACTTCATGCATGGGTCCAAAGATTGATGTGATGGAGAGAGCGAAAAAAATTTAACTTTTTGAGTGCATAGCCTAGTATCATTTTGCAGGCCGTCTTTGTTGGTGAACGGTGATGCTGATCGGATGTTGCCAAGACTTGGGACTTGCTTGGTAGCTGAAATGAAAATCACGGTCGCGTTTAACTTGCTCAGTTGGACGGCTGCTCTTCCAGTCACCCGTGTATGATCAGCTCAGTGTAGACTCTGTACTACAGTACTAGTACTACGTACTTCTAGGCTGAAGATGTGGTCGTCGGGTCGTCGTAGCTGTGCCTGAGTTCACATCACACCAGTGAGATCAGACGTCGATGTACGTACTCCCCTCTAGTAGTACCCTCTAGTAGTACCCGGCTGACTCTGCAATCTGTACTGTTCCCTCAGTAAATGCAACCATGACTGCCGAATACTATTTATTTGTAGCCATTACAAGGCCTTCACTTTCACTCTAAAATACAAAAAGTTTTTAAGATTTCCGTCACGTCGCATGTGCCGGTACATATACGAAATATTAAATTTAGGTAAAAAATAACTAATTATACAGTTTGTCTGTAAATGTCGAGACGAATCTTTTGAGCCTAGTTAATCTATGATTGGACAAAGTTTGTCAAATACAAACGAAAAGTGTTACAGTACCTTTCTATTTTTTTTTTGAAAACTAAACATGGTCCAAGATAAAAAGAGACGTGTACTCCTACTAAAACCGAAAACGCACACAAAGCAAAACCTGGGCATATCTAGTTGTGTGCGTGGACCACCACCTGCCTGTCATCAAGTAGTAGTGGCTAGTACTGTGAGAGAGGAGGCCGGGGCGCCGGGCTGGGGGTCCAGCCCAAGGCCCCAAGCACGCACACGGACACAACTGAGCTGAGTTTGCATGGTGATTAAGACAAGGAAAAAGTCTATTTTTCCTCCCCCAACTCTCACAAAAGTTCACTTTTTCTCCCTCAACTTCAAAACCGGACAAACCACCTCCCTCAACTTTTCAAATCGTGCATTTTACCTCCCTCGGTTTTGAAGGCGGTTTTGCTACAGTAAACGGTGGTATGCTACAGTATCCAGTGGTTTTGCTACAGTGCCTATGTTTTTGTCTTTTCTTTTTTTTATTTATTTCTGCTGAATCTTTAAAAAATCATAGTAAATCACAGAAAAATCATAAAATAGAAAATCTAATTTTGTTGCACTCCACATGAGTAGATCTACACAGTGAACATATAATATGGTATGCTTTAGTACAAAGTTTTTGCTATGAAAGTTTTGTCTTTTTCTTTTTTATTTATTTGACTGAATCTTTGAAAAATCATAGTAAATCACAGAAAAATCATAAAATAGAAAATCTAATTTTGTTGGACTCCACATGAGTAGATCTAGATAGAAAACATATAATATGGTATGCTTTAGTCCAACAAAATAATTATAGAAGCGCAGCTATGAATTATTGCAATTAATTATAGAAAAACATAGATATAAAGCTACAATAAAAATTTTGTACTAAAATATACCATATTATATGTTCACTATATAGATATGCTCATGTGGAGTCTAACAAAATTAGATTTTCTATTTTATGATTTTTTTGTAATTTACTATGATTTTTCAAAGATTCAGCCAAAATAAATAAAAAAGAAAAAGGCAAAACCTTCGTAGCAAAAACTTTGTACTAAAGCATACCATATTATATGTTCACTGTGTAGATCTAATCATGTGGAGTACAACAAAATTGGATTTTCCATTTTATGATTTTTCTGTGATTTACTATGATTTTTCAAAGATTCAGCCGAAATAAATAAAAAAAGAAAAGACAAAAACATAGGCACTGTAGCAAAACCACCGAACACTGTAGCATACCGCCGTTTACTGTAGTAAAACCGCCTTCAAAACCGCTCGAGGGAGGTAAAATGCACGGTTTGAAAAGTTGAGGGAGGTGGTTTGTCCGGTTTTGAAGTTGAGGGAGGAAAAGTGGACTTTTGTGATAGTTGGGGAGGAAAAATAGACTTTTTCCTTAAGACAAAAGAGTAGATAAGGACAGGTGCACACATGCAGCCCGTGTCATCGATGAGACGATGAGCCATACAGTAATTTGCTTGGTTAATTGTCGTATCTGCAGTAGTGCCTGTGTCTGCCTGCCTGGCGAAACTGGGAGTGGGACGGCGACCCCTCGTGCAGGCAGCAGGCGCCGAGTCGACGAGAGGAGGACGGTGCCGCCGGCCGGTGGTGCTGTGCTACTGCTGCATCATTCTGCATGGGTTGAGTGCTTGCTACTGCTGGTGGCCTGATCACATGCATGCATACTACTGTTAGCTGTTAGTACATGCTCACATGCATGAAGAGGGTGTTTTGGCAGGCAGCCGGGGCACAAGGGAGGTAAGTTGCTTTTAATGAATGTGCTGCACTGTACCAACGCTGATCAGCAGGTAGGTCGCACCCACACGTTCATGCAGATGGAGATTTTGGAAAGAGACACAGGTTTTCATTTTCATATACTGGCTGTCTCCAAATATCTGTCGTTTTCGCTTTTCGATAAACAACTATAACTAAATATATATTAAAAAATATTAATATTTATGATATATAATTAGTATTATTGGTAAGATATTTGAATTTAACTTTTTAATAAATTTATTTTGAGATACAAATATTACACGTATTTTCTATAAATTAATTTAAATTTATGGCACGTACATCAACCACTATAGTTATTTAGTGACGGAGGGAGTAATCCTGTCCGAGATACTCCATATATGGAGAGAGAGGAATGAGGCTGAGTGGCGGCTCACCCACCGACCGACTGCTCTACCTCTCTCTTTCCCACACTCTTTCTGTGCCGGGCTCTAAAAGACTTTTTTTGTGCAAGTGCAAGAGATGACTTCATACAAGGATTTCGTACTACTACATGTTTGTATAGTACATAGCAACGGCAAGCTTTAACGTGCAAGAGGGAAAAAAAACTTGAGCGAGCTGCCTGTTCTGTGTTCAGACTTCAACTGGTCCATGCACGTTCAAACTTGACAACTTGTTGCCCTCAAAAACTTGTGCTACCTGCTCGCCATGCATGATGAAACACAAGCACCCTGTTCGGCTGAGCTTATCAGCACGATTTATCAGCCATGAAACAGTGTTTTTCTCTCACAGCAAAACAACTATAGCTGGCTTATAAGCCGCAGAAACAGCCTGCCCAACAGGGTGAAGGACGATGCCAACTGCAAAGCAAGGGAGAGAAATTCCGGCGGCTGTTCTGCAGTCATCCATGGCTCCTGCCTACATGACCCACGTCTCAGGGCTTGTTTAGTTGGTGAAAAAGTTTGGGTTCGGCTACTGTAGCACTTTTCGTTTTATTTGGCAATTTGTGTCCAATCATGGACTAATTAGGCTTAAAAGATTTGTCTCGTGATTTACAACTAAACTGTGTAATTAGTTTTTTCTTTCGTCTACATTTCGTACTCCATGTATGTGCCGCAAGATTTGATGTGACAGGTACTGTAGCACTTTTTGGGTTTACTTTTTGTGAACTAAACATGCTCTCAGTGCTCTTTGGTCATGCAGTGCAGTGCAGCTCAGCTAAGTACCCGCTTCTGGCTCCAGTCCACACAGGCACGCAGAGACAGAGCTGAGAGCACTCGCCCTGTTGGGCTAATGATTTCTACGGCTAACGCTGATACTCATTTATTATTAAGAGAAAAAAATACCGTTAAATGGTTAGCTGATATTATGAGCCTGTTTAGTTCACAAAAAGTGAACCCAAAAAGTGCTACAGTACCTGTCACATCAAATCTTGCGGCACATGCATGGAGTACTAAATGTAGATGAAAGAAAAAACTAATTACGCAGTTTAGTTGTAAATCACGAGACAAATCTTTTGAGCCTAATTAGTCCATGATTGGACACAAATTGCCAAATAAAACGAAAAGTGCTACAATAGCCGAATCCAAACTTTTTCACAAACTAAACAACCCTGTGACTAAGAACCTCGACGAGCTAGCACCGTCTCTCTCTAAACACATGGATGCAGTACAGTACAAATCTACCTTAGCCCTTGTTTAGTTCCCCAATTCTCCCCAAATTTCACTATGCAAAAAGAAGATTCCCCGTCACATCAAAATGTCGACAAATGCATGGAGTACTAAATGTTGATGAAATCAAAAACTAATTGCACAGTTTTGTTGTACTTTACGAGACGAACATTTTAAGCCTAGTTAGTCAAAATTTGGATAATTTTTACCAAATACAAACGAAATGCTACAGGAATTCTGATACAGTGTTTTTCTCCCTAATTCACCGAACTAAGTTCTTGTAGCACTTTTCGTTGTTATTTGGTAAAATTTATCCAATCATGGATTAACTAGGCTCAAAAGATTCGTCTCGACATTTACAGACAAACTGTGCAATTAGTTATTTTTTACCTACATTTAATACTCCATGAATACGTATAAAGATTTGATGTGACGAGGAATCTTATAAAATTTTTGGAAGTTCGAAGTTATCTAAACACCGCCTAAACGAGGCCTTAGATTTTGTTTGGATCTTGTGCGCCCGTCCACTCGTGAAGGGACAATGAAAAACCACAGCACAGTACAGCCACAGCCACCTTTAAATAAATGCAACACAGCAAGCAGCTCTCCCGTGTTTAGTTGCCAAGTTGGGACACCCAACTTGGCACAGCCACTGTCACATTGTACTGTAGCAATTTTTGTTTTTATTTGGTAAAAATTGTCCAAATTTTAACTAATTAGGCTCAAAATGTTCGTCTCGCAAAGTACAACAAAACTGTGTAATTAGTTTTTAATTTTATCTACATTTAATACTTCATACATGTGCCGAT
This sequence comes from Saccharum hybrid cultivar R570, assembly GCA_038087645.1. Classification (NCBI taxonomy): domain Eukaryota; kingdom Viridiplantae; phylum Streptophyta; class Magnoliopsida; order Poales; family Poaceae; genus Saccharum; species Saccharum hybrid cultivar. The sequence continues at coordinate 1,907,034 of JAQSUU010000029.1, read as the reverse complement.
ATTTCGATGTGACGGAGAATCTTCATTTTGCATAGTGGAATTTGGAGAGAAGTTGGCAACTAAACAAGGGAGCAGCTGGTATACTGTAGCTGCTGCTACTAGCCTGCAGGTGTAGCACTGTGCTTTGCTGTAGTGCAGAAGGCCCCTTGGCACTGCAGCAGGTCTACCTCAGCAGCTACTCCTACGGCCCCACCGCTGGTAACGCCAAGCTCGGACAGTGCATCTACGACTGCCACGTCATATTTAAATTAAATGATGTGTTCATGTTTACCCCTAAGGCCGCGTTCACTTCCCTCTCTCAACCCAAAATATTTCCTCTTACACACATCACATCAAATCTTTCGACGCATGCATGGAGCATTAAACGTAGGTAAAAAAGATAACTAATTGCATAGTTTGTCTGTAAAGTTCGAAACGAATCTTTTGAGTCTAATTAATCCATAGTTGAACAAATTTTACCAAATAACAACGAAAAGTGCTACAGTAACTTTTCAGCTACTTTTCGCGAAGCGAACGCACCCTAAGTTTCTCAGTGTGCTCTCGGTCGCCAGATCTCTTCCAAACACGCTACAAGAGGCTGTTTGATTTCTGGCCACCGTTTCTCGTGCCAAAAAAAGTTGGTTGGTGTTTGGTCTGCGAATACGCTGAAGTAGCCACAAGTTTTTTCTGTGTTGATATTGCCCTTGGCAAAGCCACAGCTGCTGTGACAGGCGATGATTATACAAACAACCTCTTAAGCTGTTACTAAGGTGACCGCCAAGGCATCAACCAAAGATAAATGTCATGAGTCACCAAGTCTCACCACCTTCACCAAACGCTTCTGGTCTATACATGCACTAATCATCTCTATTTTCTATTAGCCAATTAGTATGCTTCGATACGATCACTGAGCTCTTATGAGCCTATAGCGTCTCTTCAAGTATGGCAAGTCCCTCAAATTTAATGATCTTCAACCACATTGAAAATACCGATTAGAGATTGGTATAAATAGCCCTAAACAAATCCACTAACCATTGCTCCAATGGTAACATTTTTCTATGTGCACTGAATGATTCACTAAGACATGAAACAGTAGCACTGTGCACAGTTACCTGAAATCTCCTGATGTTACACTGATCCGTGAACAGTAGAATGTGCGGGCAAAGTTACTGATATCACCGGAGTGCTCTACAAAACTATCATCTTGTGTCCACCATGCAAAATCTTCAAACTTCGAAGTCCGTTTTTACCATCTTATACTAGTTGGAAAGCTAGTGAAATGTTCTACAAGATTATAAACAAAATAAAAAATATCTTGCACCAGATCAATAAAAAAAACTCACCGGGTCATCGGATGAACATTAGTAAGTTGACAACTTATTTATCCGATATTTTGGCTACTTACTCAAAAATTTATAATTTTTTTCTCGAACACGCAAAAGGTTCATGTGTTTTTATATTAAGATAGAGAAAATGTTCAATACATCACACCTTAGCGGCACGCTAGAGGGTTAATTAGTTGTACATGAACGTTTAGATCCTCTTGAAACTTGTTGAAAAACTTGTGAACTGATTTATACCCTCAATCTAATATCACGCAAATTTGACCAACTACGAAGTCACGAGGCAAGTCTATTTAACCATCTTCTTATCACGGCTGTAATATCTTTCATTCTTTTTTTATTTCTTGCATCCCTAGATCTTAGGAATTAAACTTTTGAGCACATGTTACCACACAAACGTGTTAGTTCTAGTAATTGTCTTCTCATCGAAATCACTCAAACCAAACATGATCATGCATAGAGCACATAATCCTTACATGCATCGTTGCACACTTTTAGTGAGCAAAATATATATTGTTAGACCACGTCAATGGACTTGTAGGTCTTGTTGTGTTCGGTTTTTGTTGCGAGCTGTGTTATAGAGGAGAGAAAATCTAAGAGGAAAACTTTTTTTTTGCCAAATAACTACTCTGCACTATCAGAGTTGTTACCGTATAAGTTACAGCATTTCCTTATTTTATACATAAATGAAAAAAAATTATGAGTTATTACAATACATTTTAAAAGACGGATCATTGTATATCTTGTCAATTACTAAGTTGACTCAACATTAAGTGTCCGACTGGACACCATCAATTACTAGTAAGTTGACTAAACATTAAGTGTCTGACTGGACACCGCAAATGTCCTCTCGGTAGTATATGTATATCTGTTCCATCCGTTCTAAAATAAATACATATTTTACTTCCCAAGAAGTTAATTTTTTAATTTGGTAGTGTCCATATGAAATTTTTTTGTCTAAATAATTTTATTATAAAAGTATATTTCACAAGCTCAGTCTAATAACGCTTATTATTGACTAGTAATAACAAATTCATATGGATAGTCAAACTGTCGGTCTTCAGTCCCGAGGGGGTCATAAACCGACGAGTGAGTGCTGCGTGTCCCTATCCTGGATGGTGATGCAAGGAGAACATACGGGGGTTTATCCTGGTTCGGGCTGAAGAAGGCCCTACGTCCAGCGGGGGGAGAGAGTTTTATATTTCCTTGCACCGAGGTATTTGGGTAGGGGTTACAAGCTTACGAGAGAGGGTGACGAGCCCAAGTCTCAAAGAGAGAAAAGAGTACAAAGATGATTGCTTGAGATGTTGATCTCTATCTTGTGTCCTGCCTCTCGTCCGTGTCCCTTTGTAGGGTCCTGGCCGGTCCTTTTATAGGGTAGGAGGAGGCCGGGACGCCGAGGAGTCCTGAGGTGATATTTTGTCGGTCCCTGTTGAGGTGACTGTAGCGACGTGCCCCAGGAATGGCTGGCCATCCCTGGACACCATGGTGACGTAGAGGGTGCGACGACAAAATGACTTGGAGCGCCGGGCCATACCGTCCTTTCTTCCATGTTGAACCGTGCTGAGCGTTGAGGCTAGATCGAGGTAGGGTCAGGGTCGGACGGATAAGGTCGAATCCCCGATATTACGGAATACGGGCCTTGTCGTATCCTCTCTCGAGGGTGACTGACGGTAAACAGTGCACGGTAAGGTGTGTATAGTGACAGGTTTCACCTCCCATCGTGGGATGGGCGATAAAACAGTGTGGGCTGACACCGGCATTGCTCCCACGTCGATTCTGGTCGCGACCATACCGGTAGGTGGTAGTAGGTAATCGTATTAAATGCTCTGACTTCTGTTCTGGGGTAGGTGAAGTGAGGGGGTCGAGCGCCTGACTCGGGGTCACATGAGACAGAGTTTTTTTCCGTTGGGCGAACGAGCCTCGTGCGAGTCGGAATACGGTCGAGGTGCTTTGTCGTGCGGGACGGGACGCGGTCGAGGCGTTCCCATCGAGGGTGCCTCGTACGAGTCAGAGCCGGAGCATGGTCGAGGTTCTCCGTCGAGCTAGCCTCGTACGAGACGGACCTGGTATGTGGTTTTGCGGTGGGCTTCGTTTTGCTGTGGCTTAGTCGTTTTGTTTTTTTGTTATCGATGATGTGGGTACCCCCATGCTGTTGGTACCGGCAGTAGCCCCCGAGCCTTTGGGTGAGTGTGTGATCACTCTCCCAGAGGCTTGTTTGTTAATGAACTGGAGTCGTAGCGTCCTAGTTTTTTTTCCGGTGGGGGCGCGCGAGCACACCCACCGGGTGTAGCCCCCGAGGCCTCAGTGGAGTGTTGAGACTCCTCCGAGGTCTTTTATTCGTCCTATTGGGGAATGTTTCGTTGCAGTCGAGCCCCCGAGCCTCGTGCGCACGAGGTCGATCAGAGTCCCGGTCGTCTTCTGTCGTGCGACCCTCACGCTCCTTCTTCAGAGAGGAGGAGGAGGAGGAGGAGGGGTGGGGAACGCCATACTACCCCTGTTTGGGCGAGTTCTGACGATCTCCGGCGAGCTGCTAGCGGGGGAATTCGAGTGCGAGCCCATGCTCTAGTCGTTAGGAGTCGGCTAGTGGCCCAGAGGCGCTCTCAGAAAATGCTAAGGAGTGGTCGTGTGGATATCGGTTCCCTGCTACGGGATCCGAGGGCTCGGTGCCTCCCTCGAGGGGATTCCTATTGACCTCCTCCTATAGCCTCGAATACGTTCTAGGCTGCCTCGAGAGCGTGGCTCGAGTCCTGGCCATGCTGGGCGTATCCCTGGTCGTCCCTAACTCTATTGCTCGAGGGCAGCTATCGAACCCAGGTCGAGGGTCAGCTTTCGCTCCCTCGAGACTTATGGCGGGCTCGGAGCCCGTTTACCAGGCATCTAGGAATATCCGTCCGCGGATCCTGCCCCGCCCGTTAGCCGGGCACGCCTTTTCAGGGGAGAGGACGAGATCGGTGCGGTAGTGGGCGATGTGGCGTACGGTTACGACGTGGGGGACAGCCACGTGCGGCCGTTGGGCTTCCGCTGGGGCTATAAAAGCAAGGCCTAGGGGTCTGTCTCCCCTACCGGTCCTATGCATTTTTGCATCCTTTGCCTCAGATAGCCCTTTGCTCCTTGTGCTCTCTGCCCACATCTAGCGCCGTCGCCGTCGCACCCTCTCCGTCCACCCAGCTCTCCGTAGCGCCAATGGCAGGAAAGAGCTAGATCCTCCCCACCGACGACTGGGCCGCCTCCTCGGCGACGGAGAAGAGGTTGGAGGAGCTGGTCGAGGATGGACTACTGCGGCCAAGGACAAGCCGGACACGGTCGGAGTGGATCACGTCGTCTCTCGACCACCGGGAGCCGGCTCCCCCCGAGGGTTACGTGGTCAGCTTCATTTGCTTCCACGAGCGGGGGTTCGGTGTTTCGGCGACCACCTTCATGCGGGTGCTCCTCCACTACTACCGGGTGGAGCTGCACCACCTTGCCCCCAACGCCGTCGCACAGGCCACCATCTTCACGGCGGTCTGTGAGGGCTACCTAGGGGTGGAGCCACAGTGGAATATGTGGCTCCACCTTTTCAAGGTGGAGCTCTTTGCCAAGAAGGCGGGGGAGAAGGGGCTTTAGTGCGCAGTTCGAGCGGGGAGCTGTGTTCTGCAGGTGAGGTCGGGACGGGTGGATCTGTATATCCCGGCCCATCTCATTTCCTCGAACAGCGATTGGCACGATGGCTGGTTCTACCTCCGCAACGATGAGAATCAGTTGCCGAGGTACACCGGCCGGGTGCTGATCGCCCGAGAGGAGAACTAGACCTACGGAGTCCCGGAGGCCGAGAAGCCGCACCTAGATCCACTGCTGGCGGCGCTGCAGCAGCTCCGTCTGCGGGGCTTGACGGCGGCGGCGGTGGCCACGGCGTTTCATCGGCGCAGGGTGATGCCGCTGTGCCAGCGTCGCCTCCGCCTCGACCAGATGACTCTGGAGGCGCCACTGGAGGGGAGTCGGATGTCACACGAGCCCCTCACCCTCGAGGAGGTCCTCCGGCGGGCGCGCCGGATGGTGGGGAACTTCAAGGTGGACGAGGTCGACAAGATCCCCATGCGACCTACCTAGGGGTTCGGGCCCGTGGTAAGTGTCTTTGGCTGGTACGTTCGTTTGTTTCGTTTATTTTTGGAATCCTCTGATTTAGTCGAGGCCGATGCACAGGATCTGTCGGTGTTACGGGAGACACGGCCGCCAGTCCCAGAGGACCGGCCCGCCCGGGAGGCTCGACACCAGCACGCGTCCCAAAAGAAGCAGGTCAAGGAGACGGCCAAGAAGCGGCAGCTCCGCAAGACCAAGGAGCAGGAGGCGCTAAAGAAACTTCGGCGCCAGCAGGCCCTCGACGGGGTCCCCCTCACAGAGTCTCCCTCCGAGACGGTCTCGGGAGAGGATGACGATGATAGCGACGGCGAAGACGACGACGCCCTGTCGCGGTATTAAGCCACGACCGGCCTGGGGGACCTCCCTGACATTCACCCCCTGTTGGAGCCCATCGGGGGGTCGTCCTCATCGGTCGTGGTGGTCGAGGTGGTGGAGGAAGAGGTGGAGAAGGAGGCGGGCCCCTCGATGGGAGGGGCTGCCTTATCCCGGTCCCACCAGGAGGGGTCGACCGGGCTGCCTGCACCAGTCCAGGCCCCGCAAGCTCAGGCAGAGGTTGGAGCGTCAGTACCGGCGTCGTCGGCGGCGGCGCCATCGGTGGGCATGAGGACCCGAGGCCAGCTGGCCTCGAAGGCATAGAGGACCCAAGGCGGCGCTCTGGCCAGGGCCCCAAGGAGTGCCCGGCCCGCCGGTGGGCCGGCTACGAGGCCACCACCGGCAGCGCCGGGAGGTTCGGACCGGCCGGGGTCGAGGCTCTTGGTGCCTCTTTCTGGGTAAGTGTTTGTGTTTCGCTCTTTTGCCTTTCTCTGGATCCGTTCACCGATGTTTCCTCTCGCTTTGTAGGTTCAAGCAGAAGGCGGAGCTGATGGGGCCGACCCCCGCAAAGTCGCTCCGGGCGAGCGCCGTCGTCATTAATCGGACGGTGGCGCAGGATGCCGACTGGATCTAGCGGCTTGAGGCCGCGAAGGAGCGCCTGAGGCAGCAGCAGGCGGCGGCCCAGGCGGAGGCAGGCGCCTCGGTGGTTGCCGGTTCTGACCCCGCCGCACAGGGGTCAGGACTGGTGGAGGTGGTGGCGCCCAGCACGGGCGAGGCGGAGCCCAGGTCGTCGTTGACGGCCGAGGCTGCCGTCGAGGCCGCAACGGCCGAGGCATCCGTCCGTGATGCGGAGCGGGCAGATGCGGACGTGGTTATGGAGGAGGTCCCACCGGCGGCGGGACAGGAGGCGACACAGGCGGGAGAGCCACAGCCGCAGCAAGACCCACCGGCGGAGCTGGCGACAACGGTGGAGGGTGGGGTCATCGAGCCCTCGCCCGAGGCCCCAGAGGAAGAGGTGCTGGCGGTCGAGGGGCCGGCCCCTGCAAAAGAGTCGGCGCCAGTTACGGTCGACCTCACCCTCGACGACTCTCCCCTGGATAAGGGGAAGCAGGTGGTAGGAGTCGAGGGGGGCGAGGCCGTGGACTAGGCTGGTGCCTCGGCGGCGGTCGGTGAGGCGGGAGCCGTGGGTGAGGCCGGCCCTTCCGCGGGGCCGGAAGACGCCCCGGCCGGAACGTCGTCCTCGTGGCCGGACATCGCCGCGCTGGCTCTAGCGCGGGCGGAGGCGGAGATACCGCGGTGGAGGGGACCGTCCCTCAAGTTTAGGGACACCGCGAACCCCGACGTCGATCCCATCTTCGCCCTGAACGACAGGGACGAGGTGCACCGCTGGGAGTACCTCGAGGGTCTCCGTCGACACCTCGAGCGAGCGCTTCGCGTGGCGACGGAGACCTTGTCACGAGGTGTGCGAGATGCCACCGAGGTACGTTTGACTTATCAGTTCTTTTTGCGGTTCTTTTGCTATCCTTTTCCCTCGGTTCTCAATTTTTTTGGTTTTTTCGAACCATGATCAGGAGCTCAAGGAGTACTCCCGCCGCAAGTCGCTCTTCATCCAGGATGAGAGTGGCGTGTGGGCGGCGCTTGCCCAACAAAGGGCCCTGGTCGAGGATGCCCAAAAACGGCTTTCCGATCGGAATGCCGAGATGGCTGAGTTGTGCGTTGCCTATGCGGCGGTGAAGGAGGAGGCGATGCAGGCTTGGGCCACCGAGGCCATGGTGCGTGAAGATGCGACCAAACCCCGGGAGGAGGCAGCCCAGACCCGCAGGGATCTCGAGCCCCTGTCGGCACGGGTGAAGGAGCTCGAGGAGGACGTCTCCCTGGTCAGTCATTAGCGTGACACCCTCAACATCCAGATTGGGCAGGTCACCACTCACTTCGGCGCCCTAAAGGATGAGATCGTGGCACTGAACGGAGCCGTTCAGGAGAAGGACGCGGCTCTTCAGACCGCCCGCCAAGAGATCGAGGCGCTGAGCGTGACCGTTCGTGACAGGGACGACGCTCTTCAAGGGCTCGAGAGGACGTGCGGGGGGCTCCGTGACGAGGTCGTGGGCTTGCAGACCCACACCGAGGGTAAGTATGGGCGTTACGGTCACGGCGTCGAGGCCCCGTGTTAGTATTAATTCAGTTTATTGCTGTTTCAGAGCTGGAGAGAGAGCATCGGGTGGCTCAGGCGTCTGCCAATTCCATCCAGAGCCTCCTCGAGGCTGAGACCCAGAGGACCTAGTTGCTCTAGGGCGCGATCACCTCCATGTGTGACGGCCTGGGGGTCGAGCCCGACGCCGACACCGAGGAGGACGCCCCGGGGAACTCCTTCATCCGTCGGATGGCAGCGCTGGGCCGCCTCGTCCGTGAAAGGATACGGGGCAGCCTCCACCATGGCGTGAAGAGGGCACTGGCCGTCGTTCGGTCTGGGTTTGTGTTCGACATGGAGTTTATCGCTGAAGGCTTCATCACTGACCCAGACCGGACCGACGAGGAGAATGAGGATGCTTGCCTAGAGCTGATCGGAGCTGCTGAGGAGCCTAGGAGCCGCCTGGCCTCACTTTTCGAAGCCGAGGTGGTTCCGCCTGCCAACGACGAGGGCCTGTGAGACAAATCTGGGCGCAAAGGCCCATGTAATAAGTTAGTATTTTTTTCGAATTTTGGTCGTGGTGGCCTCGGAGGCCTTAAAAAACTCGAAACATAAACCGGTGTTAGGTTATCTAAGTTATGTTCGAGCTTTTCTTCTCTTTATCGCTTGAATCATGTTCTCGCGTGATTTACTTAGCATGCGGTTGCGCCCTTTGGCGTAAGGGAGTGAGGGGAGGTACCATAGCCTCGGAGGTGTAAGTGATCTCGCGGCTCGACTGCCCTCGAGCTTCAGGATGCTCTTGCGGCCTCGCAGATCGTGTAAGAACCTGATTTAAGCGATAGGGGGTGTATTCCTTTTCAAAGTTATGAATCGCCCTTAGGTCTACTTAACGTGCGGTCGTGCCCCTGGGCGTGAGGGGTGAGCGGAGGTATCGTAGCCTCGGAGGCATAAGCGATCTCGTGGCTCGAGAGTCCTTTTGAGCCTCAGGGCGCTCTCGCAGTGTTGTTGACTTAAGAGGTAGTTCTTCAATTTTGAAAAAGAGTAGAAGTTTTTTCGGGGACTGGGGTTCCCCCCTTGTAGCCCCCGATGGAGGGTCGATTCTGGGAGTGTAGGGTCGATCCTTCCTCATTGTTTATAAAACAAAAGTTTGAAACATCATTGTATTCTTTATTGACGAGATTGAAAAGAAATTACAGAGCCTCGAGGCTTTTTAAGGGAAAAAGCGACGTAGCTGTTCAATGTTCCAAGCGTTGGTGAGGATTTCACCCCTCTCGTTGGATAGCTTGTAGGTGCCCGGCTTTAGTACTTCAGCGACGATGTACGGTCCTTCCCATGGTGGTGTGAGCTTATGCCATCCCTTGGTGTTCTGGTTCCGCCGGAGCACCAAGTCACCGACGTTGAGGTCACGCTTGCGAACGTGTCTATCGTGGTAGCGTCGGAGACCTTGCTGGTACCTGGCAGAATGTAATAGGGCCACATCTTGGGCTTCCTAGAGCTGGTCGAGGGCGTCCTCTCTTGCGGCGTCGTTATTTCTCTCGTTGTAGGCCTTTAGCCTTGGGGACCCATATTCTATGTCAGTGGGGAGCATGGCCTCAGATCCGTAGACTAAGAAGAACGGAGTGAACCCCATGGCTCGACTCGACGTTGTTCCTAAGCTCCATAGGACCGAGGGGAGCTCGGTGGCCCATCTCTTCCCATGTTTATTTAGCTTGTCAAAGATTCTAGGTTTCAGGCCTTGTAGGACCATGCCATTGGCGCGTTCCACTTGGCCATTTGTTTTTGGATGAGCCACGGCTGACCAGAGCATACGGATGTGATGGTTGTCGCAGAAATCCAGAAACTTTTTACCGGTGAACTAGGTGCCATTGTCTGTGATGATACAGTTGGAAACCCTAAAGCGGTGGATAATGTTGGTGAAGAAGAGCACAGCTTGTTCGGACCTGATACTGGTGATAGGGCAGGACTCGATCGACTTGGAGAATTTATCGATGGCAACGAGCAAGTGGGTGAAGCCGCCAGTTGTCCTTTTCAAGGGTCCGACAAGGTCGAGCCGCCAAACAGCAAACGACCATGTGATGGGAATGGTTTGCAGGGCATGTGCTGGAAGATGAGTCTGTCTCGCATAGTACTGGCAACCTTTGCAGGAGCGTACTAGCTTGACAGCGTCGGAGACCGCGGTTGGCCAATAGAATCCTTGTCGGAAGGCATTTCTGACAAGGGTTCGAGGTGCTGCGTGGTGACCGCAAGCCCCGAGTGCAGATCGTCGAGCAGGCTTCCGCCTTCCTCATTTGTGATGCAACGTTGGAGGATGCCAGTAGGGCTACGGCGGTACAGCTCCCTACTGTCGCCAAAGATCACAAATGTTTTGGCCCAGCGAGCGTTCCGTCGAGCCTCGGTCTTATCTGAGGGGAGATCCCCTCAGATAATGTAGTCGAGGTACGAAACGCGCCAGTCAGGCTCGAGGTCAGGTGGTGGGGTCGAGCCTTCCACCTGCATGGCTTCAGCCCCGGTCGAGAGGGCTTCTGCCTCAGGTGGGGGGTCGAGTGACGTCCCGTCGACCCCTCCGTCTGGCCCAAGGTCGATGGATGGCTGCTGGAGATCTTTTGCGAAAACATCTGGTGGAACCATAGTTCGACCGGACGCGATTTTTGCCAGTTCATCGGCGGCCTCATTATACCTGCGTGCGATGTGGTTGAGCTCGAGGCCGTGAAACTTGTCCTCGAGGCGCCGCACCTCTTGGTAGTAGGCTTCCATCTTGGGGTCACGGTAGCTCAAGCTCTTCAAGACCTGATCGATCATGAGCTAGGAGTCGCCTCAAACGTCAAGGTGTCAGACCCCAAGCTTGATGGTAATTCTCAGCCCTGTGACGAGTGCCTCGTACTCGGCGACGTTATTTGACGCAGGAAAATGAAGCCGGATGACGTAGCGCATGTGAACCCCGAGGGGCGAGATGAAGAGCAAACCCGCGCCTGCTCCTGTTTTCATCAACGACCCATCGAAATACATGGTCCAGAGCTTAGCTTGGAGCTGTGTAGGGGGGAGTTGGGTGTCGGTCCACTCGGCCAGGAAGTCCGCTAATACCTGTGATTTAATAGCTTTGCGCGGCGCATAAGATAGGGTCTCGCCCATGAGCTCGACTGCCCACTTGGCGATTCTACCCGAGGCTTCCCGGTTCTGGGCTATCTCTCCCAAGGGGAAAGAAGAAACCACAGTTACCGGGTGACCCTCAAAGTAGTGACGGAGTTTGCGCCGTGTCAGGACGATGGCATATAGCAGCTTCTGGATTTGTGGGTATCGTACCTTGGTTTCCGAGAGTACTTCGCTAACGAAATAGACCGACCTCTGGATGAGCAAGGCATGTGCTTCCTCGGCCCTCTCGACAACCAGGACCACGCTGACTACTTGTGTTGTCGCGGCGACATAGAGTAGGAGCGGTTCTCCTGGGGTCAGAGGGACGAGGATCGGTGAATTAGAGAGTGTAGCCTTGAGTTTTGCAAGAGCTTCTTCGGCCTCAAGGGTCCACGAAAAGTGCTCCGATTTCTTCAAGAGACGGTACAGAGGGAGCGCTTTTTTACCGAGGCGCGAAATGAAACGGCTGAGTGCCGCCAAGCAGCCCATGATCCTCTGTACGCCCTTCAGATCTCGGATAGGGCCCATCTTGGTTATCGCAGTGATTTTTTCTAGGTTGGCCTCGATGCCACGCTTAGACACGATGAACCCCAAAAGCATACCTCGAGGAACGCCAAAAACGCATTTCTCAGGATTGAGTTTGATGTTTTTTGCCCGGAGGCATTTGAACGCAACGCCGAGGTCGTTTACCAAATCGTCGGCTTGTTTGGTCTTGACAACGATGTCATCGACGTAAGCCTCGACGGTTGACCCGATGTGTTCCCCAAAAACATGCTGCATGCATCGCTGGTACGTAGCCCCTGCGTTCCGGAGACCGAAAGTCATCGTAACGTAGCAGTACATGCCGAATGGGGTAATGAATGAAGTCGTGAGCTGGTCGGACTCTTTCATTTTTATCTGGTGGTAGCCGGAATATGGATCTAAGAATGAGAGAGTTTCACATCCCGTAGTGGAATCAATGATTTGATCAATGCGTGGTAAAGGAAAGGGAACTTTTGGACATGCTTTATTTAAACTAGTATAGTCTACACACATCCTCCACTTCCCACTCTTTTTCTTAACTAATATAGGATTAGCTAGCCACTCAGGATGATGAACCTCCTTGATGAATCCAGCCTCCAGCAGCTTGTGTATCTCCTCACCGATGACCCTGCGCTTCTCCTCGTCGAAGCGACGCAGGCGTTGCTTCACCGGTTTGGATCCGGCCCGGATCTCCAAGGCGTGCTCGGCGACTTCCCTGGGTATGCCCGGCATATCCGAGGGCTCCACGCAAAGATGTCAATGTTTGCACGGAGAAAGTCGACGAGCACTGCTTCCTATTTGGGATCGAGGGTGGCGCTGATGCTCAACACCTTTCTCTTGGGATCGGTAGGGTCGAGGGGCACGAGCTTGACGTCTTCTACGGGCTCGAAGCTGCTAGCATAGCACTTTGGGTCGGGAATCTCATTGGCGAGACCGTCGAGGTCCGCAGCCAAGGTCGCCGATTCCAAAACAGCCTCGCCGTGCTCGACGCACTCGACGTCGCACTCGTAGGCATGTTCATATGAGGGCCCCACAGTGATGACACCGTTTGGGTCTGGCATCTTGAGCTTAAGGTAGGTGTAGTTCGGGACCACCATGAACTTAGCGTAGCATGGGCGCCCGAGGATAGCGTGGTACGTTCCACGGAATCTGGCCACTTCGAAAGTGAGCGTCTCCTTTCTAAAGTTGGACGGTGTGCCAAAGCAAACAGGCAGATCGACCCATCCGAGGGGTTCCGCTCATTTCCCTGGCACGACTCCGTGGAAGCCCTCGACGCTAGGTTGGAGGCGCGTTCTCTTGACTCCCAGGAGGTCGAGGGTCTAGACGTAGATGATGTTGAGGCTACTTCCGCCGTCCATGAGTACCTTGGTGAGGCGTGTGTTGGCGATGACGGGATCAACAACAAGCGGGTAGACTCTCGAACTGGGGACGTAGTCAGGATGATCATCACGGTCGAAAGTGATAGCCATCTCGGACCAGTCAAGGAAGCGGGGGACCGCCGTTTGTACGGAGAAAACCTCACGCCGCTCTCGTTTGCGCTGGCGCGCCGAGAGGCAGGTCGAGGGTCCTCCGTAGATCATGAAGAAGTCGTGAATCTCGGGGAATCCCCCATCCTTGTCGTCACCTTTGGGGTCTTCCTTCTTGTCGTTCTTCTTGACGCCTACGCCCTCAAAGTACCTGCGGAGCATGTGACAATCTTCGAGGTTATGGTTAGTGGGTCCCTTGTGGTAGGGACACAGCTCTTTAAGCATTTTGTCGAAGATGCCCCCACCGGGGGGGCCTCGAGGCTTCTTGCGTTCGGCAGCAGCGACAAGCTCATCGGCCAGGGCCTCGAGCTTGCCCTCCTGGCTCTTCTTCTTCTTTCGGTTGTTTCTCTTGGAGCCCCGGCTGGAGCCCATGGGATCGTCGACCTTTTGTTTCCCTTTGTCCTGGTCACCACCAAAGATGGCACCAACTGCCTCCTCGCCAACGGCAAAGTTGGTGACGATGTCCATTAATCCATTGGCAGTGAGTGGGGTGTTATGGCCCAACTCTCGGACCAACTCCTTGCAGGTGGTTTCAGAGAGGAAGGCCATAATTACGTTGGAGTCGATGACGTTAGGGAGCTCGGTACGCTGCCTGGAGAAGCGCCAGATGTAATCCCGGAGGGATTCACCCGGTTTCTGCTTGCAACTCCAGAGGTCCCACAAGTTGCCGGGGCGCATGTAGGTCCCCTTGAAGTTTCCCTCGAACACCCTCACGAGATCGTCCCAGTCGTAGATCTGTCGAGGTGGAAGATCCTCGAGTCAGGCTCGAGCGGTGTCGGAGAGGAACAGGGGGAGTTGTCGGATGATGACCCGGTCGTCGGTGGCCCCGCCCAGCTGACATGCCAAGCGGAAATCAGCAAGCCAAAGTTCGGGTTTGGTTTCGCCGTTGTACTTGGTGAGAGTCGTGGGAGAGCGAAACCGAGTCGGGAGTACTGTCTCGCGGATAGCCTTACTGAAGACCCGAGGACCCGGGGGCTCGGGTGAAGGGCTACGATCCTCCGAGCTGTCGTAGCGTCCGCCCCTGTGCACGTGGTAGCCTCGAGCCATGCCGTCACCGTGCTTGCGCATGCGGCGCTCGACGATGTTGCCATGGGTGTCTCGAGGTTTGCGGTCATTGGCGATGGGCTTAGAGGCAGGAGCTACCCGGTTTCGCCGGGCAGGCTCGGGATGAACTGAGGCCTCTCTCTCCTGTCGGGAGGGCTCGACGAGCCGCTCCGAGGCGGGCTCGCGTCGCCTTGAGGCAGAGCTCTCAGCCTGTTGCATGGCAGCGGTCTCGAGGAGTTCTCGGATTTCATCTCGAGCCCGACGGGCGTCGGGATTTGATGGCTCAGGCATGTTGCGGAGGAGCATGGCGGCGGTGACGACATTCTGGCTGGCTCGAGCGAAAACCGGGGGGTCGACCACCCGGTCCTCGTCGATGCGACGGTTGACGTCGTGAGCCCTCTCGCGAGCTCTTCCGCCAAGTGCGTGTGCCGCGTGCTCACGCTCAAGGGTTTGTTGGAGCAGGTGCAGGTTTTCTCGTTCCTCGTCGAGCCTGTCCTGCAACTTGCGGATTTGCTCGAGCTGCATTCTTTGATCCGCAAGGAATTGAGCCTCATCCCGCTCGGTAGGGAGCTCGACATGAGGTGGCGTATGCCTTCCTTCGACTGGCTCTTCGTCCTTCGATTTTGACGTGCTCCCAACATCGATGTTGAAGCATTCACGGGTCGGATCGTAGGTGTCATCAGCCGAGTCGAAGTCAGGAGCGCCAAAGTAGTAGTATGACGGGGGAATGTGAGGCCGTTGCAAACCACCTCCGCGGTCGCGACGCTGAGGAGCGGTCACGTAGGGCTCTGTTTCCGGGGTCTCCATGGAGTCCAGGTAATCAGAGTCTGGCGTGGATGCAACGAGGTCCAGAGTGGAGCGTAGATGGTGCCCGGGGAGTTCCTCGTAAGCACTCATGCTAGTGCTTACAGAGGAAGCGTACACCCGGGCAACCAAGTCTAGCCCAAATGGGAACGGCGATGGAGATGTCGCTGCCCATGCCGGAGTGGTTGATCCGGGCAGTGGTGGTGTCTCACTGGACGGGGGAGCAGCGGAATTCTCTGTCGGCATCTTACCCTCAGCCAAGCTCATCCTACCTAGACCCTCAACGAGGAAATCTGGGTTGGCGTCCGGCTAAGAGGCGCCGGACCGGGGAATCCCATCACCCTTCGTGAGGTGAAGACGGTGGTTGCACCGGGCTCGTCGTCATCGGGCGGCTCGCGCCTGCCGAGAGCGACGGTACCGGCGGAGCGCTCCCCCAGGCTGGGAGAGCTCATAATCCTCGTCGGTCGGGTGCCTGGGCAGGAGGAGGACCATATCGTAGACATGGCCAAGCGACATGAACTCCAAACTCCCAAACCAGATCACCGTGGCCAACAGGATTGGGTGCTCGGGGTCAGCCATCTAGGAAAGAATGGCGGGAAAGCGATGTTGGCACGCAGCGGTCCCCTACCTAGCACGCCAACTATCGGTCTTCAGTCCCAATGGGGTCCTAAATCGACGAGTGAGTGCTGCGTGTCCCTATCCTGGATGGTAATGCAAGGAGAACACACGGGGGTTTATCCTAGTTTGGGTTGAAGAAGGCCCTACGTCCAGCGGGGGGAGAGAGTTTTGTATTTTCTTGCACCGAGGTGCTTGTGTAGGGGTTACAAGCTTGCGAGAGAGGGTGGCGAGCCCAAGTCTCAAAGAGAGAAAAGAGTACAAAGATGATTGCTTGAGATGTTGATCTCTATCTTGTGTCCTGCCTCTCGTCCGTGTCCCTTTGTAGGGTCCTGACCGATCCTTTTATAGGGTAGGAGGAGGCCGGGACGCCGGGGAGTCCTGAGGTGATGTTTTGTCGGTCCCTGTTGAGGTGACTGTAGCGACGTGCCCCAGGAATGGCTGGCCATCCCTGGACACCATGGTGACGTAGAGGGTGCGACGACGAAATGACTTGAAATGCCGGGCCATGCTGTAACAGAACCGACCAAATTATAAGAGCACAAGTACAAAAACAAGCACCGAAGCGCTCAAATTTTTGAACTTGAGCCCATATAATCCCGGTAGTCAATCGAAACTACGAAGGATTTCAAACCAACTTGCTTACAACCAAGATCGCATCATTCAACATACAACATCATACGTTACATTTCACAAGTAGTTCCGAAATAAGTTTACACACACGGAGTCGCAATTATTACAAACCAAGTTTATAAAGTAGCGGAAGCATGCACACACCAGTTGTTTAACTACTGCCAGTCTTGTTGATCAACAACCCGCAAAAGCATCAGGAAAGTACATAAAAGATGATCACGCCCTAGTGATCTAGTCTTCGTCACCGGCAGGGTGGAGACAAGTTTTGCAGAAGCCTTGATAGAGCATGTCATCTGCAACAGGAGGGAATAAACCTTGAGTACTGGAATGTACTCAGCTAGACTTACCCGTCAAAACCAGAAATAAGATGACACCAAGGATTATGCAAGGCTTACACAAGAGGCTAGCTGACATCACATTTTGCATAAAGGCATAAGTAATTGAAACTCTTATAACCTGTACTAGCAGTTATTTTTAGCATTTACCTGTCATCTATCTTAGCACCTGTACTAAGCATGCACTTAATTATAATTAAACAATTATCAATATTATATCCAGAGTAGGTATAAATTGTGGCAACATTGTATCATTCACTTAACCATCTGTTCATTTAATGAGATCTACGTTGCCGCTGCTCAAGTCAAGTGCTCACTAACCGGGAGCGACGACGATTTGAATCGAATTCCTATCTAGCTGGAGGGGTATTTCTAACACTCACCGAGTCACGCCTGGTGAGGGCTGCTCAGGTCATCTTTTGTACAGTTCAGGAATCGCGGATCCGAATAATGTCGCGTCCCCAAGGGCGACACTCTGCCAGGTGATAGGGACCCTAACCCCCCTTGGTCTCACGCCAATGTCCCCAAGCACATCCTTTCTCTCCTCCAAGATGCAACCTACCATTCGATTCCCGGCCTGAACCATACTACTCGACTTCGCGGTCGGAATGACTTATCTGGCCAACTAAGTGTTAGACTGCGTTCAACATGACTCAAGGACGTACAGCGAAGCGGTCCTTAAACGACTCAGACGGGCATAGCTCCACACCCAAGACGTGAAGTGTCTTGCGGCTGTACTATCGAACTCCCGTCCGGTCTCAATTTCATTTTAAGGCATGGTTCCATCCACGATAGCCATAAAGCCACTCGTGACTCCTTCCTACATCTCGCGGATGACCGGAAATCACCCGACTTCTACCGAACTAAGCAGGGCTAAGCATTGACACGTGCCTAAACCTAATATAGGATTAAGTACGATATCTGGACAAGGACAGGTATAATGCAACAAGTGTTTTTCATATAACTCCTACAACTTAATGCAGTAAATAATTAAAATTACTCAAGATTACTTTATAAAACAGTAGGTTCAGCATGCACCGGGGCTTGCCTTTTAGAAAGGTCGAGGGCCGGTAGTCAGGACACTCAGGCAAGTCTTCAGCGGCGTCTCCTCCGTCGACTGGTTCCGCAGGCTCCTCTGGCTGGTCCTGGACTTCCTCCGGTATCACTGGCTCGAACTCGAGGAGTGTTACCCCCTCCGGAACACATATTGCATGAGTGCATAATAAATCTCATGGATGCATAATGAAAGATGCAGTATGCTCGGAATGAAATGCATTACAACGCTCTTAAAGCCCTATTCAAATCACTTCAAGTATTAGGTGCAAATTTCCTCTCCGGTAGAGAAGTACTCACCTAATCTACTCAACCTAAGGTATAGCTGTTCATCTTCGGTTAAGGCCCTAACACCTAACAAACACAAGAGTAACATTACTTAGGTTACCACATCCAATCACCAAAATATCACAGTAAGACCTTCTGGACAGCAGCTACTTGTTTCTAACATAACTGGAGATTCCCAACTCCAAAAGATATGATCTAAGACAATCTGAAAAGCTTATGAAATGCCCTACAAATAATTTTCAGACCTCAACCCTTAATTCCTAAGTTTTCCAAGTCAAATTTCTTAAGTTCCAGAATCTGTCCTCTCTAAACAGAGAGCAGCCAATTCTGGACTGTCACTTAAAACAGCAATAACTCCCAAACTACTAAGCCAAATGCTCCCAAATTTTGACACAAGCTAGTTTATCAAGTTTACTACAACTTTGGTATTCATAAGTTTTCCAGCAAACACCTTTATAAAAGGTGAAACCCAAATATACTACCAGCTGTCCAGAGAACCTAGAATTACAAGGATTAAATATTTATTCATGTGGCAAACTTTCTCTAAGACCAAACCAATGTTACCAAAAGTTCACACTGGTCACAAAAACACCAGAAAGTAAGGTGTGCCCACCTAGAATATTTATTTATACTCATTTCTTAATTTACTTAATTAATTAAGTGGAATTTTAAACATATATGC
The DNA here is from genome assembly GCA_038087645.1 of Saccharum hybrid cultivar R570. Taxonomy (NCBI): domain Eukaryota; kingdom Viridiplantae; phylum Streptophyta; class Magnoliopsida; order Poales; family Poaceae; genus Saccharum; species Saccharum hybrid cultivar. Next base: position 1,888,522 of record JAQSUU010000029.1, on the reverse strand, counting down.
AAACTATTCCTAAAATTCTACAAAAATTACAGGAGACTCCCTGACCCAAAAAGAGACTACTGTAAAAATTTGAACTAAATTTATTTACAGGAACTCCCTACACAAAATTCACAAGCCCAAAAGACTGATTTTTTTTATAATTAACAAATCATATTGAAATGTATCAAACAACAGATTTAATATTTTTCTTAGACACTTTATGGTACCAAGACATTCTCCAAAAATTTATAAGAACATTGCACCTGTAGAAAAATTACTAAAATTCATTCAAGCATTTCCTAAAATAACAATATAGCATTATAACTTGAAAAGTACTTAAGCACTGCTACCCAAATTTTTACCAATGCTAGAGCAAGTATAAATTAGCCTACCCATCAAATTTCATAATTTTTGGAATAATACAGCTCAAGTTATACATTTAACAAATTTGCCTTCATTTCAAAACACATTTGAAAGATCTATTTAATTCTCCCAGAAACTAAACATCACATACCAGATTTATATTTTTCTAAAATACTACACATCATGTAGATCCTAACAAAATTTATCTCATAATTTTTTTGAGCAAGTAAAACCTAGATCTACATTTCCTAAACAACAACAAAATCTGTGACAAAATAAATAATGAAATAGATTTCATTCGAAACTGGGCCGGCCTGGGAGAACTGACGCGGCCCAAACCACACGGTATAACCCGCTTCCACTGCACGGCCCGCGGCCGGCCTCCCGCCCGCGCACGCGCGCGCCTGACGAGGGGACCCCACCGGTCAGCGAGGGAAACAGAGGGGAAAAGAAAGGCGACGGCGATAGCTCGCCGCCGGCGGCAGCTCCGGCGAAGCTACGGTACCAGCGCGTTCACCTTAACCTTGCGCACCTAGGGGTACCCTCAATTGCTATGATTATGGCGCCCAGAGAGGATGGCAGCGGTCATGGAAGCGTGCGGCCACGGCTCGACCAACTCCGACGAGTCGCCGGCATCCCGGCTCAATTAGCCTACCCTACGAGCTTCAGCATACCTAACTGTACCTACAGCATGGAGGAGATAGGATAGGGAGGGGCCCGAATGGCATGGCCACGTGCGAGCTCGATGGCGGCGGACATGGTGGCCCGGTGGAGCCGCCTTCGCGGTGTAGCTCACCTGAAGTGACAGAGATGGTTCGGTGAGGATGAGGAGGTGGAGGGGCTCACGGTGGTGCGGTGGTCTAGACGGTTTGGCCAATGGAGCTGTGGTTTGGGAGAATGACTCGAACGCGGTCGCTGTTTCACTTCTCCGGTCATCGCCTGCACGTGGAGGAGGAAGCAGAGACGGAGGGAATGGTGAGCGCGAGTGGTGGGGTTGAGGTGTCGGCTCCGACTTCACGCCCGCGCGTGTGCTTGCGACGTGGAGGCGACGGCAGGGCGCGAGTGCCACGCGGCCACCGGGCTCTGCCCGAGCGCCACGGCGTGGGTCGGCTGTCCGACTGAATGGCGATGCCGTTGACTGAATGGAGACCGTCATCATTCGACTGACAGCGCGAATTCGTCGAAGAAAATCTCCTAAACCAGCTTGATTCAGTCGAAGGTGATTACAACAATTATGTAGAGCTACACGAGGGCTACAAAATTGCCAATTGAGACTGGGACTGGTTCGGCCTAGATTTGAAACCACAGAGCTCCAAAGTGGTGCACTTCGAAACTGAAACGTAGCTTCAGTCATTAAGCCGACTGAAACCCAATTTTTTTAGACACCATATCTCCTAAACCATTTAGAACTAGGTGATGGTAATGTTGGCAATGTTGTAGAGCTACATGAGGGCTACAAGTTTGTCAACATGAGTGGAAGCTGGTTTGGCCTGGTTTGTAAACTACAAGCTTCTAAAGTAGTCCACAGTAAAACTAGAGGGCACTTTTGGGACTTAGCAAAATTTCTAAGTGTTGAGACAGCCCCTCTAGCTGACTTGTGGCCCATTTTTGAGCATGTTCTGGCCAGTTTCATGAGATGGTCATATTGAGACTTTTGTTCCCCATAAAATTCCCTACAACTTTGCTTAAGGGTGCTCCTACATGCAAGGTCTCTAAGCTAGACTTTTTAATTGGTCAAACTAGAGCATCCTAGGGCTAAATGGCGGTCAACTACACCTTGGAGGGCATTTTGGTGATTTTGGTCAACATGAACCTTGCTCCATTAGTGACCTTAAGTATAACTAAGGTGTTGTGAGATATAATTAGCTACTCTCCCCTTTTGTTACACCAACTACCTAGTGTCACATGATGTGAGCCAAACAAAATTCTAAAAACAACCACATTAGTTGCAACCACATAAAATAACATGAATGATGCATGTTTAAGCTTATGCAATGCAATGCAATGCAATTATGGAGCTAAACACCTGAGGTGTTACAGCCCTCCCCCCTTATAAAAATCTCGTCCCAAGATTTGGAAAGCGTACCATTTTTCATAAAATTCCTTATAGCCATCCCGCAAATAGTCCTCCCGTTCCCATGTAGCGTCACTTTCACTACCCTGATTACTCCACATTACTTTATACCACTTAACCACTTTGCTTCTAGTTACTCGTTCCTGAGTATCGATCACCCGGACTGGCTTTTCTTCGTAAGTTAAATCAGACTCAAGCCTGATATCTCCTAACGGGACTCTTTCCTCAGGAACTCGAAGACACTTTTTGAGCTGAGATACATGGAAGACGTTGAATATGGCACTCATTTCAGGAGGTAACTGGATCTTGTACGCAATAGCTCCACTCTTGCCTATGATTTGGAAAGGACCCACGTATCTTGGCGCAAGTTTCTGCTTAACACCAAAATGTTGGACACTCTTCATTGGAGAAACTTTCAGATAAACGAAGTCTCCAACTTCAAACTCAAGCGGTTTTCTACGACGATCAGCATAACTTTTCTGTCTAGCTTGGGCTGTAGCCATATGTTTTTGGATGGTACGGACTTGTTCCTCAGCTTCCTGAACAAAATCAATACCGTAATACCTCCTTTCACCAGCTTCTACCCAGTTTAGTGGAGTTCTACACTTACGACCGTACAAAGCTTCGAATGGGGCCATCTTAATACTCTCTTGGTAACTATTATTGTACGAGAATTCGGCTAGAGGTAACCATTTTTCCCAAGAACCCTTGGATGAAATGACACATGCCCGCAACAGATCTTCCAAGATTTGGTTAACCTGTTCCGTCTGACCGGACGTCTGGGGGTGATAAGCAGAGCTTCTCACTTACTTGGTTCCCAGAAGGTGATGCAAGTGCTCCCAAAAGCGAGCAGTGAACTGGGGACCATGGTCAGAAACGATAGTACGAGGTACCCCATGGAGTCGGACTATCTGATTGAAGTACAACCCAGCATAGTCAGTGGTGCGATAGTCCACTCTAACAGGAATGAAGTGAGCTGATTTGGTTAAACGATCCACAATTACCCAGATGGAGTTATGATTTTTGACAGTAGGAGGAAGTCCGACAACGAAATCCATACTTATTTCTTCCCATTTCCAACCGGGGATAGAAAGTGGTTGAAGTAACCCAGCTTTCATATGCACAGCTTTAACTCTACAGCAGGTGTCACACCTAGCAACATATGCAACTATCTCTTTCCGCATCTTGGTCCACCAATAAAGTGGCTTCAAATCATAATACATCTTATTACTACCAGGATGGATGGATAACTTGGATGAATGTTCTTCGGACAGGATCTGATCTCTAAGCTCTCGGTCCTTAGGTACCACTAATCTATCCTTAAACCACAGCACACCTTCTTCATCTACCCTGAAATGCTTAGTTTCTTCCTCTTTCATCTTGCGTTTTATGTGGAATACACCAGGATCAGTCTTTTGGAGCTCCATAATTCTGCTTTTGAGAGTACAACTAACAGTGATGTTGTACAAGACTGCTGGATGTAGAAGGCGAGATCGATGAAAATAAGTTTCCACTAGGGAATGGCAATGAGACTTACGGCTTAAAGCATCCGCAACCACATTTGCCTTGCCAGGATGATAGTGCACTTGAAGGTTATAATCCTTAATCAACTCGAGCCATCTTCTTTGACGCATATTTAACTCGAGTTGGGTGAAGATGTATTTGAGGCTTTTGTGGTCTGTGTAGATATTGCAGACATTGCCCAGCAGATAATGCCGCCATACTTTCAAAGCATGAACAACTGTGGCCAGTTCTAAGTCATGCGTTGGATAATTCACCTCATGTTTCCGAAGTTGTCGAGAGGTATATGCAATCACTCGGCCTTCCTGCATCAACACACCTCTCAAACCTATGCCTGAGGCATCACAATAAACATCAAATGGTTTCTCGATATCCGGTTGTGCCAAAACCGTAGCTGAGGTTAGAAGGGTTCGCAGTTGGTGAAAAGCCGCATCACACTCAGGAGTCCAGACAAACCTGGTGTCTTTTTGCAGCAACCGAGTCATGGGTTTGGCTATTTTTGAGAAATCTGGGATGAAGCGACGGTAATAGCCAGCCAACCCAAGAAAACTCCAAACCTCATGAACCGAAGTAGGAGCCTTCCAATTCAATACTTCCTGTACCTTGGTGGGATCCACCATAATTCCCCCATCGGACAACACATGCCCAAGAAAAGGTACTTCACGAAGCCAGAATTCACATTTACTGAACTTCGCATATAATTGATGTTCTCGTAGTCTGGTGAGAACAATACGCAGGTGTTCAGCGTGTTCTTCCTCATTTTCAGAATATATCAAGATATCATCAATAAACACCACCACAAACTTATCCAATTCGGGCATAAACACCGAATTCATTAAGCACATGAAGTGTGCGGGGGCATTTGTCAGGCTGAAAGACATAACAAGATACTCATAAAGGTCGTATCTTGTCGAGAAAACTGTTTTTGGAATATCTTCGGGACGGATTTTAATCTGATGGTAATCAGACCTCAGATCAATCTTGGAAAAGACTTTAGCTTTGGACAACTGATCGAACAGGATATCGATACGTGGCAGAGGATACTTATTTTTGACAGTGACTGCATTTAGAGGTCTATAATCTACACACATCCGCAAGGTCTGATCCTTCTTCTTCACAAAGATGGCAGGGCATCCCCACGGAGACGAACTAGGGCGAATCAACCCCTTCTTCAAAAGTTCATTCAACTGCACCTTAAGTTCAGCTAGCTCATTCGGAGGCATCCTATAAGGTCTCCTTGAGATGGGAGCCGTGCCAGGCAACAACTCAATTTTAAATTCCACATCCCGATCCGGAGGAAGTCCCGGCAAATCATCGGGAAAAACGTCCGAAAACTCATTTACTACGGGAATTTTAGCCAACGCCTTTGCTTGCACAGCATGAACTTCCCCAGACAAATCAACTTTTCTGGGAAGTTGTACCAGAAAACTCTTTTGATCTGTAGGATCTCTGAGCATAACTACCCAAGTGGATGTATCAATGAGTACCCCATTCTGACTCATCCAATTCATGCCCAGAATAACATCTATGCCTAATCCCGGCAAAACCACTAAGGCAAGCGAGTACTTTTGCCCTTCTATCTCAAGCTCAAGATTCCCCACTACTTTATTTGTGGAAATATTCTCACTTGCTGCACTAATGCAATAACCCCCACCTTCAACAGTATGCAATTTGTGTGCAAACTTTGATGCAAACTTAGGACTGATAAAGGAATGCGAAGCACCTGAATCAAAAAGTACCACTGCAGGATGTTGGTCAACTAGAAACTTACCAGCAGTGACAACCTCACCAGATGGGATTTCGTCAATACTGTTATAATGAGCGTGCCCTTGACGGCCACCTTGGTTGACATTCTTCTTAGGGTAAGGACAATTCCTGGACCAATGGCCTGGCTTGTTGCAGTTCCAGCAAGGCATGTTGCTGGGAGGAACACTAGAACTGCTCTGTCTAGAATTTCCCTTTGGCAGAGCGACTGTATAAGCCTTGCGGAACCCAGTTTTGGCAGCAGGCTTCTTCTGTGACGGACGGAACTTGGTATTCTGAGCAGGTGGGCGAGGGGAAGACCTAGGTGCAGCTGAGGTCCGAGACTGCGAAGCACTCGCCTCAAGGGCCCTTTTGCGGCTCTTAGAGGCAGAATAAATAGCATTATTGTTCTCCTGGGTCAAAGCATCAGTGATAAAATCATTGAAAGTAGTACACTTGCTAGTGCCCATAGTCTTCATCAGCTTTGGGCCGAGGCCTCTTTTAAAGCTAGCAATTTTCTTGGCATCGGTATCCACAAACTCTGTGGCATACCTTGCCAGGTTATTGAAAGATTGCAGATATTCAGTCAAGCTTTTATTTCCCTGTGACAGTCTCATGAATTCTGTGTGCTTGATAGCCATAAGACCTGGAGGAATATAGTTCCCACAGAATGCGGCCTTGAACTGGTCCCAAACAATCGGGACATTTGCAGGCAGTGTGGAACGATAGTGGCTCCACCAAATACCCGCTGGACCATGCAGTTGGTGAGAAGCATATTCAGTTTTTAGCTCATCGGTCAGGCGAAGCAGACAAAACTTTTGTTCAATAGTGTTCAACAACTCATCGGCTTGCAGTGGTTCCTCCGCCTCTTTAAAGAGCGAGGGCTTAGTATCAAGAAAGTCCTTGAAATCACTGTACTGATTGGGTTCTGGGCCCTGGCGGCCATGACGAGTCTCCCGGTTGGCAAGCTGGCGCATAGCATCTGCCAGCATGCGCTGCCCTTCGACCACTGTCTGCATCGCTCAGTCAGGGTAGGTGGTGGCGGAGGGGGTGGCTGTTCCTCATCCTCATTGCCACGACCCCGACGGAGATTGTACGGCATCTGCAAAATGCATAGCCCATAAGCATTGACGATGTGGGAAATTTGTAGATGAATTATTGTAAATATGTCAAACTGACTTCATGAAATGGACTTCTCAAAATAATTATGGCACAATAATTCATCACAACCGCACAATCCATTCAAGCGCATCAATTGATGCAATCATGCGAGGGAATCCAACAAGATGTACTTTGATAAAGGCTCACTCACAAGGAGCACAACAGTTACTGAACCGTTTACGTTAATATCTACGTGATTTTTGACCTTTCGCCTGGTACTTGGATTCAATCTCAACATTTTTAGTTGACTGAGAAAGGCTACTTCAAACTAACCACAAAGAGACTTCTCAACGGTAGAGTTCCATGGTGGATCATGACTAGCCACCTCGATACCAGCGCGTGCCAAGCAGCACAACCTTATGTCGCGCGCCATAGGAGGCCCTCGGTTTCGTCGCGGCACCGAAGGGTGCTAATCGTGACACCATCATCGAACGCACGCAATAAGACATCCAATTGTGATCGAAATTAACAGGTTCAACTAAACATCCAGGAAACATAGGGTTCGACCTTACATCCCAAAAGTCAAGTTATTACAAAGCCTCACTCCAACACAGGGAGGGCACAAAAGACGATCCTAACATCATAGCTACGTGATAACTACTCTAAGCATCGTCCTCAGAGTCGGTGTCAAGGATCTCCCCGCCGTCCTCATCACTAACAGGCTCTAACTCCTCATCTTCTTCTTCTTCTGGCTCTTCTTCTGGTGCGGCATCTTGGGGCCCATTGACCTCCACTGCATCATCATCTTTAGCCATGAAGATTCCCGACCCCATGTCCTCATCTGCGTTGTTGTTTTGAGGCAACAGAGGATTTAGTTGGTTGTTCAGGCGGTGCACTTCTTCATGAAGATTGTCATTGTATTCTTCAGCATTCTCCCACTGTTGCTCAAGCTCAAACTGACGAGCTCTCAGAACGTTCTCCTCGTGCCAGGCTTCATCCCTCTGATTCATGACATGGACCAGCATGCGTTGACAGTTGCGATTTGCTACTGTCAATCTCTGGACTGCAAGTGTTTCCTGGTCACGATCACGGATCACTTGCTCCAGTTGCTAACGCGCTGCATTCCTGGCAGCAGTTACTTCGGCCAACTCCGCCCTCAACCTTTCCACCTCAGTGGGCTCGGAGCGGGGCTCACGTGGAGCTAGCTGGTGACGAGGGACCCTGCCCCTGGTTGACTTACGGGCGGTCCACTTGGTACGTGCCATCTGTAGCAACAAGATACGACTTAAAGTGAGGATCATTTAGGGGATACAGAATTTAATTTAGTCGGGACTATTGAAATTTTTAAGGAGGGAGTAAATAATATGTATGATATAATTAAACATGATGCATGCACGTTCCGTACGCCCTCTCACCTTAGTAGAAACCTAAAGTTCTAACGCTAGGCGGTGGCATACATATGTTCTCTCATATAAGCGAAACTATCGGTCTACTCGTTACGCTGTTAGTGTACCTGCAGAAAATCTCATTTCAGCCCAACAGTTTCCCAATATATGCACACAACAAAGCAGTAATTTAAATACTTTCCATATACACATCCCCTGATGTATATACTTCAGTATCAAAGCTACCCAATATAAAGGTTCCCACAATTAAGTGCTTACATAATTACACGGTTTAAACATATAAGTATGCAAGCCACCAAAACTACTCTCCCCTAGATCGCCGGTTGGACGATCATGCTCTCACAACTCACACTTACCAGAGCGTCGAGGCAATTGATCCATACATTACCACCCAAGTGGATGGCATCCATACAATATCATGCCGTATGGACGACGAAACAAAAACAAACAAGGCCCCCAAGTTAGTCTTTATAACAAGCCACCTAAGAGTCCTTATTTGGGCTAAGGGATGTGATCACTGGCATACCTATGAAAATAATTTTTAGAGTTTTAACCCTTTTCATAATTAAATACTTTTGTTTTTTTAAATACTCGTACGATGTGTTTAATGTTGAATTATGCTCCGGTACCAGCTGTAACAGAACCAACCAAATTATAAGAGCACAAGTACAAAAATAAGCACCGAAGCGCTCAAATTTTCGAACTTGAGCCCATATAATCCTGGTAGTCAATCGAAACCACGAAGGATTTCAAACCAACTTGCTTACAACCAAGATCGCATCATTCAACATACAACATCATACGTTACATTTCACAAGTAGTTCCGAAATAAGTTTATACACACGGAGTTGCAATTATTACAAACCAAGTTTATAAAGTAGCGGAAGTATACACACACCAGTTGTTTAACTACTGCCAGTCTTGTTGATCAACAACCCGTAAAAGCATCAGGAAAGTACATAAAAGATGATCACGCCCTAGTGATCTAGTCTTCGTCACCCGCAGGGTGGAGACAAGTTTTACAGAAGCCTTGATAGAGCATGTCATCTGCAACAGGAGGGAATAAACCCTGAGTACTGGAATGTACTCAGCTAGACTTACCCGTCAAAACCAGAAATAAGATGACACCAAGGATTATGCAAGGCTTACACAAGAGGCTAGCTGACATCACATTTTGCATAAAGGCATAAGTAATTGAAACTCTTATAACATGTACTAGCAGTTATTTTTAGCATTTACCTGTCATCTATCTTAGCATCTGTACTAAGCATGCACTTAATTATAATCAAACAATTATCAATATTATATCCAGAGCAGGTATAAATTGTGGCAACATTGTATCATTCACTTAACCATCTGTTCATTTAATGAGATCTACGTTGCCGCTGCTCAAGTCAAGTGCTCACTAACCGGGAGCGACGGCGATTCGAATCGAATTCCTATCCAGCTGGAGGGGTATTTCTAACACTCACCGAGTCACGCCTGGCGAGGGCTGCTCAGGTCATCTTTTGTACAGTTCAGGAATCACGGGTCCGAATAATGTCGCGTCCCCAAGGGCGACACTCTGCCAGGTAGGGACTCTAACCCCCCCTTGGTCTCACGCCAATGTCCCCAAGCACATCCTTTCTCTCCTCCAAGATGCAACCTACCATTCGATTCCTAGCCTGAACCATACTACTCGACTTCGCGGTCGGAACGACTTATCCGGGCAACTAAGTGTTAGACTGCGTTCAACATGACTCAAGGACGTATAGCGAAGCGGTCCTTAAACGACTCAGACGGGCATAGCTCCACACCCAAGACGTGAAGTGTCTTGCGGCTATACTATCGAACTCCCGCCCGGTCTCAATTTCATTTTAAGGCATGGTTCCATCCACGATAGCCATAAAGCCACTCGTGACTCCTTCCTACATCTCGCGGATGACCAGAAATCACCCGACTTCTACCAAACCAAGCAGGGCTAAGCATTAACACGTGTCTAAACCTAATATAGGATTAAGTACGATATCTAGACAAGGACAGGTATAATGCAACAAGTGTTTTCATATAACTCCTACAACTTAATGCAGTAAACAATTAAAATTACTCAAGATTACTTTATAAAACAGTAGGTTCAGCATGCACCGGGGCTTGCCTTTTAGAAAGGTCGAGGGCCGATGGTCAGGACACTCGGGCAAGTCTTCAGCGGCGTCTCCTCCGCCGACTGGTTCCGCTGGCTCCTCTAGCTGGTCCTGGACTTCCTCCGGTATCACTGGCTCGAACTCGAGGAGTGTTACCCCCTCCGGAACACCTATTGCATGAGTGCATAATAAATCTCATGGATGCATAACGAAAGATGCAGTATGCTCGGAATGAAATGCATTACAACGCTCTTAAAGCCCTATTCAAATCACTTCAAGTATTAGGTGCAAATTTCCTCTCCGGTAGAGAAGTACTCACCTAATCTACTCAACCTAAGGTATAGCTGTTCATCTTCGGTTAAGGCCCTAACACCTAACAAACACAAGAGTAACATTACTTAGGTTACCACATCCAATCACCAAAATATCACAGTAAGACCTTCTAGACAGTAGCTACTTGTTTCTAACATAACTGGAGATTCCCAACTCCAAAAGATATGATCTAAGATAATCTGGAAAGCTTATGAAATGCCCTACAAATAATTTTCAGACCTCAACCCTTAATTCCTAAGTTTTCTAAGTCAAATTTCTTAAGTTCCAGAATCTGTTCTCTCTAAACAGAGAGCAGCCAATTCTGGACTGTCACTTAAAACAGCAATAACTCCCAAACTACTAAGTCAAATGCTCCCAAATTTTGACACAAGCTAGTTTATCAAGATTACTACAAGTTTGGTATTCACAAGTTTTCCAGCAAACACATTTATCAAAGGTCAAACCCAAATATACTACCAGCTGTCCAGAGAACCTAGAATTACAAGGATTAAATATTTATTCATGTGGAAAACTTTCTCTAAGACCAAACCAATGTTACCAAAAGTTCAAACTGGTCACAAAAACACCAGAAAGTAAGGTGTGCCCACCTAAAATATTTATTTATACTCATTTCTTAATTTACTTAATTAATTAAGTGGAATTTTAAATATATATGTAAACTGTTCCTAAAATTCTACAAAAATTACAGGAGAATCTCTGACCCAGAAAGAGACTACTGTAAAAATTTGAACTAAATTTATTTACAGGAACTCCCTACAAATCATATTGAAAAGTATCAAACAACAGATTTCATATTTTTCTTAGACACTATATGGTACCAGGACATTCTCCAAAAATTTATAAGTACATTGCACATGTAGAAAAATTACTAAAATTCATTCAAGCATTTCTTAAAATAACAAGATAGCATTATAACTTGAAAAGTACTTAAGCACTGCTGCCCAAATTTTTACCAGAGCTAGAGCAAGTATAAATTAGCCTACCCACCAAATTTCATAATTTTTGGAATAATACAGCTCAAGTTATACATTTAACAAATTTGCCTTCATTTCAAAACACATTTGAAAGATCTATTTAATTCTCCCAGAAACTAAACATCACATACCAGATTTATATTTTTCTAAAATACTACACATCATGTAGATCCTAACAAAATTTATCTCATAATTTTTTTTGAGCAAGTAAAACCCTAGATCTACATTTCCTAAACAACAACAAAATCTGTGACAAAATAAATAATGAAATAGATTTCATTCGAAACTGGGCCGGCCTAGGAGAACTGACGCGGCCCAAACCACGCGGTACAGCCCGCTTCCACTGCACGGCCCGCGGCCGGCCTCCCGCCCGCGCATGCGCGCGCCTGACCAGGGGACCCCACCGGTCAGCGAGGGAAACAGAGGGGAAAAGAAAGGCGACGACGATAGCTCGCCGCCGGCGGCAGCTCCGGCGAAGCTACGGTACCAGCAAGTTCACCTCAACCTTGCGCACCTAGGGGTACCCTCAATTGCTATGATTATGGCGGCCAGAGAGGATGGCAGCGGTCATGGCGGCGTGCGGCCGCGGCTCGACCAACTCCGACGAGTCGTCGGCATCTCGGCTCAATTAGCCTACCCTACGAGCTTCAGCATACCTAACTATACCTACAGCATAGAGGAGATAGGACAGGGAGGGGCCCGAATGGCATGGCCACGTGCGAGCTCGACGGTGGCGGACATGGCGGCCCGGTGGAGCCGCCTTCGCGGTGTAGCTCACCTGAAGCGACAGAGATGGTTCGGTGAGGACGAGGAGGTGGAGGGACTCACGGTGGTGTGGTGGTCTAGACGGTTTGGCCAATGGAGCTGCGGTTTGGGAGAATGGCTCGAACGCGGTCGCTGTTTCACTTCTCCAGTCACCGCCCGCGCGCGGAGGAGGAAGCAGAGAGGGAGGGAATGGTGAGCGCGAGTGGTGGGTTGAGGTGTCGGCTCTGACTTCACGCCCGCGCGTGTGCTTGCGACGTGGAGGCGACGGCAGGGCGCGAGCGCCACGCGGCCACCGGGCTCTGCCCGAGCGCCACGACGTGGGTCGGCTGTCCGACTGAATGGCGACGCCATTGACTGAATGGAGACCGTCATCATTCGACTGACAGCGCGAATTCGTCGAAGAAAATCTCCTAAACCAGCTTGATTCAGTCGAAGGTGATTACAACAATTATGTAGAGCTACACGAGGGCTACAAAATTGCCAATTGGGACTGGGACTGGTTCGGCCTGGATTTGAAACCACAGAGCTCCAAAGTGGTGCACTTCGAAACTGAAACGTAGCTTCAGTCATTAAGCCGACTGAAACCCGATTTTTTAGACACCATATCTCCTAAACCATTTAGAACAAGGTGATGGTAATGTTGGCAATGTTGTAGAGCTACATGAGGGCTACAAGTTTGTCAACATGAGTGGAAGCTGGTTTGGCCTGGTTTGCAAACTATAAGCTTCTAAAGTAGTCCACAGTAAAACTAGAGGGCACTTTTGGGACTTAGCAAAATTTCTAAGTGTTGAGACAGCCCCTCTAGCTGACTTATGGGCCATTTTTTAGCATGTTCTGGCCAGTTTCATGAGATGGTCATATTGAGACTTTTGTTCCCCATAAAATTCCCTACAACTTTGCTTAAGGGTGCTCCTCCATGCAAGGTCCCTAAGCTAGATTTTTTAATTGGTCAAACTAGAGCATCCTAGGGCTAAATGGTGGTCAACTACACCTTGGAGGGCATTTTGGTGATTTTGGTCAACATGAACCTTGCTCCATTAGTGACCTTAAGTATAACTAAGGTGTTGTGAGATATAATTAGCTACTCTCCCCTTTTGTTACACCAACTACCTAGTGTCACATGATGTGAGCCAAACAAAATTCTAAAAACAACCACATTAGTTGCAACCACATAAAATAACATGAATGATGCATGTTTAAGCTTATGTAATGCAATGCAATTATGGAGCTAAACACCTGAGGTGTTACACATACCGTCCTTTCTTCCATGTTGAACCATGCTGAGCGTCGAGGCTAGGTTGAGGTAGGGTCAGGGTCGGACGGATAAGGTCGAATCCCCGATATTGCGGAATACGGGCCTTGTCGTATCCTCCCTCGAGGGTGACTGACGGTAAACAGTGCACGGTAAGGTGTGTATAGTGACAGGTTTCACCTCCCATCACGGGATGGGCGATAAAACAGTGTGGGCTGACACCGGCATTGCTCCCACGTCGATTCTGGTCGCGACCATACCGGTAGGTGGTAGTAGGTAATCGTATTAAATGCTCTGACTTCTGTTCTGGGGTAGGTGAAGTGACGGGGTCGAGCGCCTGACCCGGGGTCACATGAGACGGAGTTTTTCCGTTGGGCGAATGAGCCTCGTGCGAGTCGGAATGCGGTCGAGGTGCTTTGTCGTGCGGGACGGGACGCGGTCGAGGCGTTCCCGTCAAGGGTGCCTCGTACGAGTCGGAGCCGGAGCGTGGTCGAGGTTCTCCGTCGAGCTAGCCTCGTATGAGACGGACCTGGAATGTGGTTTTGAGGTGGGCTTCGTTTTGCTGTGGCTTAGTCGTTTTTTTTTGTTATCGATGATGTGGGTACCCCCATGCTGTTGGTACCGACACAAACGTTTAAAAAGTTTGAATTTTCAGAAAACGGGATGCGTGTTATGAGGCAGAGGAGTATTCATTTTCTTACCCAAATTTGTTGTACTTCTCAAATTTCTAGTTATGGGTTTTGGGGGGGTGGGGGGCACAAACTTGCATGAAAATAACGAGATACTGTAACCTCCAATCTTTATATACCAACAAAAAGAATACACATAGCCATTTTATCTAATAAAATATAGACTCGAGTATTTAAACCATGTACTCACTATTGATTTGTATTCACTGATTATATATTCATCTAAAGGCTAAGAAATGGTAAAATGTGGATAATTAATTTATGCTTTAACTCCCTTAGCCCTAGACTTGGGACATGAGTAAGCAATTGGCTAACCTGTCTATACTTTGTATGGAACCTAACATATTTTGGAATCAGAATCCATATTATCGCTGGACGCAAGTTATTATAACTCGTACCGGAATCCATATTATTGCTGAACGCGAGTTATTCTAACTCGTGCTCGTGTGAACACGTGCCATGAATCTAGTTCACATACAAGATGGAGGGTGCAAGGACAGTTTAGAAAATAAAAAAAATAGGATAAAAGAAACCATTTGTTCTTTAATATTACGTATAGATATAGATATGATACCGATATAAATTAGGTATAATATATTAAGTACAGATATAGATAATCATATTTATCAAACAGTGCAAAATAAGACTTGGACTCGATACCGTTAGCCTTGAAGCTTAATATACCTTTTTAAAATGCATGTAACCAAAATCCTAAGTACTCACAATCACAGCTTTGGCACTACTAGCATGCGCAGTTGCTCTAGCTATGGTACCAATGTACCAGATGGAGACTCCACTCCAAGTCCATGGTATCTTGTACAAGTAGTAGATGGATACGTTGGAAACCCAGCTGCATTCCCTGCTCGACCGTTCTGTTGGTCTGTGCAGGCCGTTTTTGCCCGTTTTGCGCGGTGTGGCCATATATGGGAAACGCATGGCAGCGCAGGCGCCACTGTTGGTGTTGGGTACGGCACGGCGCTAGCGGCCGGGATCCAGAGACTCCAGAGGGTCAAAAGGCCAAGCACGCAAACGACAGCGCGCGCATGCATGCATGGCCGCCCCCCGTGCCGGCCAAACTCGCCTCGCCTCCACGACCATGCATGCACAGTCAGCACGGGCCGCAGCAACGATGCGCTTGCATTGCCCGTTGCACTTGCATTTGCATCGTCTCATAACCCATGGGTCACCGCAGGGCCCCGTAGACGAAGACGAACCCACCTCTCCTGGATGCCCCCCGCTTTTGGCTTTGTCTTTGCCCTTCCTAGCATTAGGCTGTCCGCACCGCGGACCGCGAAACCGGCCGCTACGCCAGGCGTAGCGTGCGCGCGTCCGCACCGCGCGCCTGTATCGCGCACGGGCGCGTACCGGCCGGCCGGTCGCGCGCTATACCCAGAGTTTTACTGTGCATACACTCTAAACACTGCAGCAAAAGAGAGACAGAGAGTTGGGGGAGAGAGAAGGGGAGGAAGGGGAATAAAATATGAAATAGTGGGTATAGAGTATGGGATAGAGATAATATGGGTGCGGAAGAAATGGATATAGAGTAGAGAATCTCGGTAACTAGGATAGAATATTTTTTTTTAAAGATGAAAATAGAGGTGGACGAGAGCGGATAGCCTTAGCTTTGTCTCCTGTACCAGCACGCCGCCCCTCGCCTGTGCCTCTGCCTCTGTCTGTCTGACCAGCTGCGCCTAGCTAGCTACTGCTAGCACGAGCTACATGGGCTAGCTAGCATAGGCACAGCAAGCAGCTGCTCTCTACGTACTCCTACTCGCTAGTGGTGCCATACTACTGCCATATACAGTATGCATGCATGCATGCGACCATGGCCATGGCCATGGCCGCGGGGCTGGGTTCTCCGTATCTACTCTCGTGAATGATCTGCGACCTCTTTACGGTTCTTGCGTTTGTCACCCCTCCGGCGCGACGTACGTACGTCTTCTTCCCTTTCGTGCACTTGTGCTACTCCTACTTGTTTTTGCTATGCTTTTGTAAAGCTATCCGTGACTGATGCCGGCCGGGGTGTGTGCGTGTCACACAACATGCAGTACCATGGCCAGCTAGTTGCCTCCTCATCGATGCTTCATCAGCGCCTTGTTTAGTTTGCCTCAAAGTTCTAAGTTTTTTTTTTTTTTTTTGACTCTCTCTCCATCACATCAATTTTTAACCGCTTGCATGGAGTATTAAATGTAGGTAAAAAAAATAACTAATTACACAGTTTAGTTGGAAATCACGAGATGAATCTTTTGAGCCTAGTTGGTCCATGATTGGACAATATTTGTCAAATAAGACGAAAATAGTACTATTCATCGGTTTGAAATTTTCTTAAAAATCTAAACAAGGGCCAGCTCTGGAGAGGAAAAGGGCAGCGGTTCAAGTTCCAAATCGGTGAAAGATTGACGGCTAGCTTGACATGACGCAGATGGATGGATTGCGTGTTGGACGGCGTAGCCGCAGCTTGACCACTGCCGCCTAGTCGTCGTTTTGATTTTTGAAGGCGAAATAGGCCTTGTTCACTTTCCCGTCCCATCCCAAAATATTTTCTCTTTCACCCATCATATCAAATCTTTCGACGCATGCATGGAACATTAAATGTAGATAAAAAAGATAACTAATTGCATAGTTTATCTGTAAATGTCGGGACAAATCTTTTAAGCCTAGTTAGTCCACGATTGAACAAATTTTGCCAAATAACCACGAAAAATGCTACAGTAACTTTTCACCTACTTTTCGCGAAGCGAACACACCCTATATTCATTCTCAAACTTTCATCCAAAGCTCAAATTAGTCCCTCAACTATTAAAACGGCGACTTTAGTCCTTGAATTTGCAATTTCGGTTCGGTCCTCCGTCCGACGTCGCCTCAGCTACAACAGCTCACTCCGTTAGCACAGCACATGTACTCTGCTAGCACAGTTGTTGTAAGTGGCTGTAGGACCGTGTAAGGATTTTTGAAATCAAATGATTTTGCGAGAAAATAAAATGTTTCATGTCTCAATATCAACTGACATAGAAAATGTTGTTCATAAAGGATTAACCCTCACAGTCAATGCCTATTGAAATTACACGATGCTCTTTTTTAAGGCCTCAGTTGTTTTCCTGTTTTTTCAGAGAGGAGCTGCTTTGTCCTGCTACTGATCCACGGCACCGTTTGGATGCCAAAATTTTTGGCAAAACGCTACTGTAACATTTTCGTTGTTATTTGGCAAATATTATTCAATCATGGTCTAATTAGGTTTAAAAGATTCGTCTCGTCCATTTCGTCTAAACTGTGTAATTAGTTTTATTTTTATCTATATTTAATGCTTCATGCATGCATCCAAAGATTCGATGTGACGGGGAATCTTGAAAAATTTGGCATTTTGGGGTGCAACTAAACAGGCCCCACGTCCAAGTGAAGTGGACTGAATGTTTGCAGATGCACGACCGCTTGTTACACCGATGGTTGCCTTTGCCGCACCTTTTTCAGCATTTGTCTCAATGACAACAAAGACACTCCCACCAGCAGATGTCTTTACTAATGCTTCAGCAGTTGACTTGCATCTTGAAAAAGAAGCCAACCTTTTGTTTTGGCCATACTACAATAGAAAAAAAAGATATTTAAATTTACTTTGTTCTAATAGTATATGCAACTAATTAATCTGAAATGATTGGTACAGCTTAGTAACCTGGATAAAGGAAGAATCAGACCTCTTGCTTTGAGCCGAAGATGTGGCTGGACGCTTTCTTTTTGATTGCTTGGATTGTTCAGGTTCGGTGCCAGCTTGTTGTGATGGATTATGCGACCCCGTGTCCTTCTGCTGTTATATAGTAGAAGTTAGATTCATCTCATGTGAAACAATGCAAATAATAAGGAAAAATTTATAAATACATAAACACCATCTCTGCTCTCACCTGTGTGTTAACGGTGTGAGCTGTTGTAGCTGACGACGTCGGATAGAGGACAAGATTGAATCGAAATTACAAATTCAAGGACTAAAGTGGCTGTTTTGATAGTTGAGGGACCAATTTGAGCTTTGGATGAAAGTTTGAGGATGAATATGGCTATTTCGCCATTTTTGAACGGCTAACCGGGGGCGGCGAGCGTGCATGCAGCGCCGCGGGATAAAGAAACAGGTGGGGTTCGCACGCCTACTGACGACTCTCGTCGCGAAAGAAAGACGGCGAACGCAGCTATAAATGCTTTTCGAAAAGCCACACAGGATGGGTGTGTTTAGTTCACTGAAAATTTTTTAGCTTTCGCTATCGTAACACTTTCATTTTGCTTGTATTTATCAATTAGTGTCTAATTATAGACTAATTAGACTCAAAAAATTTATCTGGTGATTTTCTATCAAACTATGTAATTAGTTTTTTCGTCTACATTTAAGGCTTCATACATGTGTACAAACATTCGATGTGACGGGGAATCTTGAAAATTTTTAGAAACTAAGCATGGCCTAAGGCATACAGTAAGCTGTGAACGGTTGACAGCGAAGAGCGATCGAGGCTAATCGTTCTCTCTCGCCACAGTACGCACTAAACGTGGTTAGTGATTACAGTCACGAACAAGAGAGAGATGGATGCTACCCAAGGTCAGCGAATCACGCGTGTGACCTAGGGATGTCCAGAACTATTACTCATCTAAGGCCTCCTCGCGGGATTTTCAAAACATAAAAATAGAAAAAAAAAACACAGGATTAGGGTTGCCAGAGTTCTATAATGCAGGAAATTTTGAATGTAGCCTGGAGCACAAGAAAAATACATATACAAAAAAAAGATTCCATGAGGTCCAACCTCACATTTTCATGCATCCCAATGGAAATCCTAAAGAATTTCATAGGGTTGAATCCTTTGTTCCAAGAGATGTATACCGAACTTTTCTACGGAGGGTGTGTTCACTTCACATGCAAACCTAAAATATTTTCTCTTTCACCCATCACATCGAATCTTTACACGCATACATGAAGCATTAAATGTAGGTAAAAAAAGATAATTAATTGCATAGTTTGTCTGTAAATGTTGAGACGAATCTTTTGAGCCTAGTTAGTCCATGGTTGGACAAATTTTACCAAATAACAACGAAAGATGCTACAGTAACTTTTTCACCCACTTTTCACCAACTGAACACACCCAGAATTGAAATCCTCTAAAATTCATATGTTTTTTCTTTGTTTCAAAGGAGGCCTAATAGTAAATAGCTAGTTTATTGCTCGTAGCTAGAATTAATCGGCTAATTAGTAACTAGGCACCAACTATACGCGGTGCGCCCTCGTCACTTCACTCTTGTTATCCATATACTAACTTATAACCTGACCGTCTCTCCGCTAGCTGTTTGAAAAGGAAAACAAATCGACAAGCTTAGCTGATAAGTCATGGTTGAAAGTACTGTTTACTGATTTGTTGTGAGAGAAAAACACTGCTGAAAGAGTAAAGAATTTAGCTGATAAGCTTAAGCGAACAGGAAACACCAACGGTGTAGTTAATTGGCCAGCTATTTGCATGCCAAAGGCCCTGTTCATCCGGCTTATAATCCGTACTTTTCAACTTGTTTTTTCAGCCGAAACAGTATTTTTCTCTCACAATAAATCAACCAACATTATTTTTTAGTCGGCTTATCAGCACAGCTGAACGGGGCAAAAAAAAAAAAATTTGGAGGCCTCGAGACATCAGACCTTGACAAATTTAGCATAGCCCCTGCGACTACGGTGGTTGTCACGAGAATGGATGCCGGAGAACCTGGTGTCCGCACGGATGACCCTTGCAATGAAGTGGATCACTTCCTTTTCAATGCCTCCACCACCGTCCCCATTGACGATGGAAATAAGGCCTGATTTAGTTTAAATTTTTTTTTGCTTCCACTTATCACATCGAATGTTTGGACACATACGTAGAGTACTAAACGTACAGGAAAAAAACTAATTGAACAGTTTTCGGAGAAATCACGAGACAAATCTTTTAAGCCTAATTAGTCGATGAAAAGCCTTAATATATGCCAATAATGAATTAAATAGTATCATTAGATTCGTCTCGCAGTTTCCTAACGGATTCTGTAATTTGTTTTTTTATTAGTATCTGAAAACCCCTCCCGACATTCTTCCAACACATCCGATGTGTTATTAAAAAAATTTACCAACTAAACACAGCCTACGGCAAAGTTCTGGCATCGTAGCTGGCTTAATGGAGAAGCACCGAGGAACCTCGCACCCCACATCTTTCAAACTCATCAAAAGAAAAAGGGAGAATTGGCTGTGGGACACTGCCAAAGCCGAAAATTGGGTGCCACACACCTTCATTCTCGTTATTTGCTGAGGGACACCGTTTTTTCGTTCACTTTGGCCAGTGGACACCGCCGACCGATTCCACCCAGTACCGGAGAGAGAAACTTTGCGAAATGACGACCGGTGCCCCTAACCCATGTCTGGTTGGACCACCTTAACTCCCAGCCTCTGGTTCCCCCTGCCTTTGTTCATTTCATTCCCCTTCCCTGCCTCTGTTCACAACGAAAGCGCGGCGGCGGCGGCGGTGATTTGGCAGGCGGCGGGCGGTCGGGCTAGGGTTCCGGCGCTTTCTCCTCGACTGGCGTGGTGGGCGAAAAGGAGGCCTGAAGATGGCGACCGGTTCTAGCGCTTCCTGCTCGACCGGTTCGCGTGGGCAGGGGCAGCCGCCGGAGGGTGGCCAGCCGCTATGCCCGTTCTGCAAGACGCCCACCGTCATGGAGCGTGTCTCGAGGACTTTGAAGCACCCCGACAAGCCGTTCTACACTTGCAAGAGACGGGACTGGGTGAGTAGTTCGTGTTTTTCAATTTCGTTTGGGTGTCAACGTCTAGATCTTGGGTTCATGTGTTCATATGCTTGTCACAGGGCAACAGCAGGTGCAACTTCTTCATGTGGAAGCCTGAAAGCTCTGCCGTTGACATTGGTGCCCAGATTGCAACAATGGTGGCCCAATTGCATGCTTTGGAGGACTCTATCTCAGTGATGAACACTAGTGTTCAAGCTTTGGGCGTAGTTGTTAGAAGCATGGATATGCAGCATAGTGTGGAAAAGTGGATGAAAGTTGCTAGTGTGTGTGGAGTTGTGTGCTTTGTCATGCTGTGCATGTTAATGTACAAACTAGCATGAACTATGCTTTGTAATGCCATTGTAAAATGAATGAAAGGCATTTATGCCAACTTTTAGTACCAAGAGACAAGAAGTTACATGCATTAGCCTTCTAATTTCAGTACCAGTTCATTACATTACAATATCAAGAGCTACAAGTTTCACCAAATACCCAGAATACATTAGCAGTGCAGAACATTTCAGTATCAGTACCAGTGCACGACATTACATAACCAGGTTCACTACATTACATAACCAGGCTCAGCAGGCCCAAAAGTACACAAAAGTTAACCAAATGGCAAGGAGCCTCAAAATGCCTTCCCTGCAGCGCACTTATGCATCAAGCAGCTTCCTCTTGCTCCTGGTGCCAGCGCTCAGACTAGTTGTGGAGGTAGCCAGGCTCCTAGTCATAGGCCGTGGGCTAACCCTGCATAAATGGTGATACATGTTAACATGTTCCTAAACTAATAGTGACAAAATGAAGGGCTAACTGTTGGTGGACTTACTGCATTGGTGGGCTAACAGTAGTTCCCTTCTTCTTGTTTGTTTGGTTCTCATTGGTGGATGCCTTCCTTTTCTTGGATGGAGGTTCCTTTTTCTTCTTGGGTGCATCTTCTTCTGGGATCTCTGCCACTACTTTTGGCTTGGAAGTCCTTCTCTTCTTTTTGGGAGCATCTTCTGTGGTTTCTATAATCTCCACTTCTTTTGGCTTGTAAGTCCTCTTCTTCTTTGGTGGAGCAGGTGGTGGTGCATCTGGGTCATCCACAGTTTCATTGCATGTTTTCTGTAGGTGACCATATCCACCACACCTTTTACACCTTCTCTTCCCTCTGATGCCAGATCCACCTTCATTGGCCTGTATAGTTGGGTCTTTCCTCAGCCACTTGAGAGCTCTATCCTTCACCCAATGATTGTTTGCCATACAATTCTTTTCCTCCAAATTCCCTGTGCCAGCACAATTATGCTTGAAAGGTATCTTCCTAATCTGCAACTATCAATGAAAACAAATCAATGAAGCAATTAAATGAAGCAATATAGAGTAAATGAAGCAATATAGAGTAAACGAAACAATTGACTCAAGTACCTTCCATGTCTTGCCATCTGCACACTGAGATGCATGAATCCTCCACTTACACCTCTTGGCCTTACAATATGCTCTGTACCGCCGTGACTCACTATAAGGAACTGCAAGTTCAACTTCTTTTAGAACAGCATATTGCCTAATACACCTCTTAAAAAGGAAACCATCCTCAAAAGTGACACCAACAGCAATTTTAGGATTTTCTAAGTCAGTCACATGCACCACACCATCACACTCCTCTGCATCATTGATAGTTAGTGGGTCACCATCTTCCTCATCAGTGTCAGGATAATAAGCATAGCCACCTTCAGCTTCATTATCAGCCAGCTCATCCCTGTACTTCTCTTTCTCATCATCTACTCCAACATACTCCACTTCATCATTCTCTCCCCAGTCTTCATCAGAATCAGCCTTAGCCTCATCAGGCTTATCAGACAAATCAGACTCATCACTGTCATCATCCTGAACCTCACCCTCAGCCTCATCTTCTGGAGTATCAACTTCTGGAGTAGCATCTTCTGGATTAGCATCTTCTGGAGTGGCATCAGTATCAGGATTATGAGCATTGTCAGCAGGCATAATCACATCTAATGGTTGTGGAGGATCATCAACAACAGAATCAGGGAACTGTTTCCCCATAGTGTCCCAAGCTCGAGTGTCCACAACCTCCACAGTCACTGACAGCTTCCTCTTGTCCCAGTACATATCAAATGCATGTAGCAAAGAACTATCAGAATTTATACGAGTTGTCTCATTCGTGTTCTTGTCTAAATATGTAACCTGCAGTTCCTGATCCTGACCGTGGACAATCTTCTCATCAAGCAATGCATGAAAACCCATCCAATTGAAAGTATCCTTGTCAACCGCGCGCATCCAATTCTCAGTCACGTGATAATCACCGAACCCATCTGGGTTTTGCTCTACATATGCGGGAACCTTAATCGCCAGTCTACAAGCACTAGCCGGATCCATCCTAAATTATCCAAAAAAACTCAACACAACCTTTCTAACACATACATCTAAGGGAAAGCAGTAAGGGGGCATAGAAATCTCACCCTGGTCGAATCCAATTGAATTGAGGTAGAACCCTAGGCGGAGACCCAGGGCATGGGGCGTCCTTCCTGGGGGACGCCATCTCCTTGTGCGCGGTGGTGCTCCCGAAGCTCAGCCCCACATGACGGACGGCGGGTGTGCTCCAGAAGCTCAGTGGCGGCGGTCAATGGTGCGCGGCGGCGACGGGAGCGGCGAAGTGGAGCGGCGACGAAGGGATTGGGGACGGGGACGGACTGGAGTTGAACCCTAATCTAGACTCGACCGGCTGTGACTTAAGCTGGTCCAACCAGACCCGTTCGCAACAGTCGGTTGGGTCCAACCAGACATGGGTCAGGGGCACCGGTCGTCATTTCGCAAAGTTTCTCTCTCCGGTACTGGGTGGAGCCAGTCGGCGGTGTCCACTGGCCAAAGTGAACGAAAACGCGGTGTCCCTCAGCAAATAACGAGAATGGAGATGTGTGACACCCAATTTTCGGCTTTGGCAGTGTCTCACAGCCAATTCTCCCTTTCTTTTAAGACCGGCACCCGGCGGGGCCTGGCCGGCATGGCCCAACTCCCCTGCATGAAAGGGACTGAAGCATGGAGCAAAGCGGCAGAAGAAGTTAATCTTCCACGCATTTTTTAATGGCATATGCGATCTCCTGGTACTTGGCTACTTGGAGCTCAATTTGGTGCGTGCTAAGATTACCAGCTTTGCCCAAGGTGGCCCTGCTGGCTCTAGCAAAAGACCAAAAGTGCTTGCATGGGTTGTAGCTGCTGTCCACTTGTCATCATTCCCTTAATCAAAGCTGGGTGCGGGTAACAGGACGCAGGAGGAGGATCCCCGAGCATTCCAATCTGTGATCCTCTGCGGCCAATTTGTTTGGTAACGCAGTTGTAAGGGCCCGTTTTTAGGCTTCAGCTTCTATGGCAGATTCACTATCACACTCTTGTTGAGCTATTGTAGTGTGAACCCGATAAAGTCATTTGAAGCAAAATGAACTAGATAAGTGTTCAAGCCCGTGAAGCTAGTGTTTTAAGGGCTTCAAGTTGGCTCATACTATAGTAGCCACAGTACAAAAACAATGGTGAAGCTGAACTTGAGTAAAGGTCTATCAAGGAAGTCCTAAGATTGTACCATAAGAAATTTCAATGTAATCGTCAAGATTGGATCATTGGGGTTGGGTGGTTGTGTGTTTAATTTCGGGGTATCGATAAAAACTAGCCGATGAAATATACTCCTGCTCTTCAGTCTATTGATAATGACTGGTTACATGACTCGTGACACCGGGACAGTGAGGCTGCATGAGAATGACTCGTGACACCGGAACGAAGGGTACGGGTATGTTTGGATGGAGGGATGGCTAGGGTTTTCACCGATTATATATTTAAGGCCATATTTCACCACTAGTCTACGTGACTTGAATAGCAAAGAAAACTAAGTCAATTTTCACCATCGGTTCTACTACAAACTAGTGGTGACACATTCTAATAGAACCGGCGATGAAAATACAACTGTAAAAAAACATTTCTATAGTCATGTGGCGTCATGACATATGAATTGCAATGAAGGCCATCATAACTTTTTTTTTTATAAATGAATGATTTTATTAGTTCACAATCCTTACATCGAGTTGATACAAAAACTGTGAATCCACTTCGGATCTCTATACATAAAACACGTGACCTAAAAAACAAAGGAAGAGCGTGACACTCTAATGACTATCAATCCTAAGACTATATTGCCACGCATGTGCCTAGGAGAAAAGCACCACGACTGTTTGTGCCAGTACAACTGTTGTGATGCCGTTGCAACCAACGCTTACGCCATAAGCTTCTGGAGGATAACCCATATGCGGAGCCAATGGATAACCAAATGTACTGCCTGCACAAGAAAATAAGCATGTTTCTTTTCAAACACCGAATTGTTTTTGCATAACCAAAGCAGCCAACAGTTAGTTGCTGCCCAGAACTAAATGGTTTTAAGTCCTTCCCATAGCTCCAAAGCTAACTCCCAACATATGAGGAATACTATGTGGTCACGGAATGCTTAATGCAACATGTATGCAGCCCAAACCGTACGAGCAAACTGGCATTCAAAGAAGAGGTGCTTAGTTATCTCACTTTGTTGTGGAAAAGCAAGACTTTCCACAGCCTTGGCAATTGCGTTTGGCTAAGCTACCTTTTGTTGGAACCACTCCTCTACGAGATACCATAGAAAAAAAATGTGTTCAACGCAGCCTAAGTTCTAAATAATTTTGTTTAAGTTGGGACCTCTAGTTGAATCAAAGTCGAATAATATGCGCCCTGTTTTCAGTACTACTTTAACGATGGAACAATATTTTTCTTTCACAATAAATCAGCATTATCAACAACAACAGTCAAACTTCAGCGAAACGAACATGGCCCACACGTAAAACTGGCCCTTTGGGTCCAAGAGCAGCGAAATATATACACCGTTCTCCTGTGTTAGCCTGATATTAGCAATGCTTTGAGTCTCTATTTTTTTAGCAAGCCTAAGATATAGGTTTAAACTCATAATGTATAAATAAAGAAAGTACATGGAAGTGTCATTATCTTTCCACTTAGGGCTTGTTTAGATACCAAATTCTGGACTCAAAGTTTGGACCGAAATATTGTGCAACACTGTAGCAATTTTGTTTTTATTTGGTAATAATTGTCCAAACATTGATTAATTATGCTTAAAATGTTCGTCTCACAAAGTACAATAAAACTATGCAATTAGTTTTTAATTTCATCTATATTTAATACTCCATATATGTGTCGGCACTTTGATGTGACGGGAAATCTTCTTTTTACATAGTGAAATTTGACGATGAATTCTATAATCTAAACAAGGCCTTAGGATTGGATCGGCGCTGCTCCAAACAGTTGCAATCCGTGTCTCTCTCATCCTGTTGATCGACGCCTATTTCTTTTTGGTCCACACACTGCACTTGACCACTGTAGATCATTCAAAGGGGGGGGGGACGATTTTAATCCATCCAGCTTTGCATGGACACATCACTGCGATATACAGTATACGCTCCGGTCGAACGCGCCAGGCCAGTCCCCCACGCCTCCCCCGAATCCCTCGGCATTACAATACTCTCTAGGGCTCGCATTCACGCCGCTACAATGTCAATGCGCTGCGCTACAACACTGTTTGCTCTGTAGCAGCATTTGGTGCCTCTATCTGTATACATACACCATGCCATCCGAGTTAGAGACATGCCACCACGGCACCACACCAAAAGGTTCCTTCTGCTGCATGTGTTCGAGGGAACATTGATGTGATGGGTGTTAAACTTTAACAAACGGTAACCAAACACGTCCTAAAGTCTGGCCCTGCCTGCACTGTGTATATATGCTCCGACCATCGCGATTACATAAACTCATGGACAATAATTCACGTAGAGCCCGTTTAGTTGGCCACCCAAGCCAAAAAAAAAAGTTTACGTAGTACCCGTCACATCGAATCTTTGGACGCATGTATGTAGTATTAAATGTAGGTAAAAAAAATAACTAATTGTAGGTCACTTTTCGTTGAAGGTGGTTATGCTTATTATTTTTTTACCTACATTTAATGCTCCATGCATGCGTCCAAAGATTTGATGTGACGAAAAATCTTGTAAAATTTTTGAAATTTTGGGTGAACTAAACACCGCCCTACTACACGTTACTCCACTCTAGCCTTTGCACATTTGCAATGAGATATCAACGTCAAGGAATAGTTATTTATTTATACATACATCAGTACTACCGTGGCCGTGTTTAGTTCGGCCGATTCGGCGGTTGCCGAATCACTCTGTACCACTGTAACACTGTAGCATTTGTTTTTATTTGGTAATAATTATCTAAAAATTAACTAATTAGGCTTAAAATGTTCGTCTCGTAAAGTACAATAAAACTGTGCAATTAGTTTTTAATTTTATTTATATTTAATACTCCATGCATGTGCCAGCATTTTGATGTGACGAAAAATCTTCTTTTTTATCGTAGAATTTGGAGAAATATTTGCCATCTAAACCGGGCCTATGTATCCTTCATTCTCGTCTAGCAAGCTGTATCCATCGATCACCCCCTCTCTCTCCTCTCTTCTTCTTCGCTTGCTATTATTTCTGCTACGACGAAGAGTGAAGGCGAGGAGCGTGGTGCTGGCTGGTGCGGTAGTAGTGAACTGCAGCAGACCGGCAGTGGTATGGATTTCATACGAGAGACAGGGATTTATTAAAAATCAGACGCATCGGTCGGTCAGTTGGGCGTTGGCACGCTACTCCTCCGAAGTGACAAGCTGTACAGTACTCCCCTGGCCTGACCCCTCTCTCTCCTACACTTATACAGTATAGTAGACCGAGAGAGATCGTCCGATGACAGTACAAGAAAAGCAGATGCACGGGGCATACAGATATACACACACACACGCAGGCACGCAGCGAGCCAGTGCTTTGCCGGACGTATTTCTCTCGGCCACCTCCGCGTACTGTACATTCGAGGGCAGGAGAATTTTCTGGTACACAGGCCGGCCTGGGGGGATTATTACTTTCTGAAAATTCGCGTCTGGTAGTACTACATATACATGCGCCGAGCACGCAAAGCGTCGGTCATGTGCCCTCTGTCTTTGGTGATAGAGGCAAAAAAAAAAAAAGACGAGGACGAACACCAAATCTGGTCAATTGGTGCTGTACTTTGTTTCAAATTATTTTCATTCCAAAGCAAAATTTCCTAACTTTAATTCAATGGTCAGAAAATATTGTAGGGAAGGTACGTCGTTTGGCTTTACTGCCTTAGTCTGCCTATATATAAGCAACTTCTAAATTGTAGTTTCATAAAAAAAAACTTATAAATTGTACGATCAAACTCTTTCTCTTATGTCATGTATTCTAGTCATACGGTTTTACTGGAGATACTCCCACCGTTCCAAATTATCAGTTGCTTTATTTTTTTATCTATTTTATTATGTATCTAAACATATTATTATATTTAAATATATAGCTAATTAGATGTAAAAAAAATCAAAGCAACTTATAAATATATAGCTAATTAGATGTAAAAAAAATCAAAGCAACTTATAATTTAAAACGGATGGAGTATTTGGCAACAAAATCAGAAAACCCTCGTCATACTACTCACCAACCTTCATCTGCCACTCTCGTTGGTGGCATCCCCACCCCCTTGCCTGATGCCTCGCCGCCCCCTAGCTACCACCATCGTCAAGCAAGCATCCCATCGACGGTCCTGTCAGCCCTCAGGCTATCCGCACTCATGACCTCTATATTCATCATCTATACATTTTAGTCAGTAAAATTCTTTTCTCTATACTCAATTCTCCCGCACCCATCCATCCTCTATATCATTCTCTATCCACTCTATTCACTATAAGACCTACTTATCACTTTATCTAAATATATCCATGTGTGATCTAGTTTTGAAGGATTTATTGAGACGGATTTAATGGTGCAATCGAAATTTAATTTGAATTTTTGATTTATGAGTTATAGCATTTTTTTTCCTTTGTTTAGCTAGTGGAGCCGCCACTGCCTACTATAGAGTAAGCATTATACTACTCTAAATATAGAGTGAGAGAAATGATAGAGTATCGTTTTAGAGTACCCAGTGCAACAGTTTTTACTCTATATTTATACTCTAAAGCTTTAGAGTATCTCTTTAAAGTATCCACTGCAGGTAGTCTCACAGCTCCAAACAAAAACTCAAACTACATATCCCTAAACATAAAGGCTTTTTGTTGGAGATGTGGAGAAACCTAGACAATTGCAGCTTCTATCGGATGCTCAGAGAAAGTGAGTGTTAAAGGTGGATAAAACAACATAATGAATTTAGTCTTTTTCCAATTTAAACAACAAATCTTCTTAAAAAAAAGATACAAGACAATTAAACTTAATGACCTCACACAGTCAGGCAGACGGCGCCTTCGTATCGATTTGCACCCTGGACGACCGAAATCGGACACCTAGAGGCTAGCAAGAAAACCTTGCCCGCACAAACCCTGAGGTACTCTAGCCGGAGATTCAAGGAGCAGTTTCCATCCACATTCTTGCTTAGGAAGGCTACACAGTGTCAAAGGATCCTAGCACGCTCTTAACATCTAGCGGAAGAAAGCTAGCTCTTTACTATTAGTTGAGCTCTATTTAGATTATCAAGGTAATAGTTGGTAGTACTTGGCTAGCAGGAGTTAGCTAATGTCTTTTTTATTAGCTACATACTCTCTCTGTCTCAAATTAAATCAATTTATATAGTTGTCTTAAGTTATGAAATGTATTTTTATATTGTACTTATTTGATGTCATAGATGTTGTTGTCCTTTTCTATAAAACTGCTCAAATTTTAAATAGATTGACTTGTGGTGTTTCTAGGAATTGATGACAAAGGGAGTAGCTCATTTTAAGGTATTAGTTGTGCCATTAGCGAAGGTTTTTGAATCCACTAAAGCTAATTTTAACAGCTAGTCATTAGCTCATAAGGATCTAAAAACGTAAATCTAGAATGAACCGAAAATAAGTGCCGCCATAGCAATGGCAGAGCTCGGATATTACCTCGATCAGGGTATTCTATACGGATAAAATTGTACATTGTAAATATGCAACAATCCATAGGATCATAAATCTATAGTAAGGAGGAGGATTTTGGTGTGGATGTGGAAGCCATTTTCTTTCATAGTGCGAGGCAAATATGCTAATACTTAACATACTCCCTCTGTCCTTAAATATATGTCGTTTTCGCTTCACGAGAAACAACTTTGACTAAATATGTATTAAAAATATTAATATTTAAGGTACATAATTCGTATCATTAGGAAGATATTAGAGTTTAGTTTTTTGATAAATTTTGTCGGTGTTCGGACCCGAGGGGGTCCTAAACCAACGAGTAAATGTTGCGTGTCCCTTTCCTGGATGGTGATACAAGGAGAACACACGGGGGTTGATCATGGTTCGGGCAAAAGAAGGCCCTACGTCCAGCGGGGAGGGAGAAGTTTGTATTTCCTTGCACCGAGGTGCTCGTGTAGGGGTTACAAGCATGCGAGGGAGGGCGTCGAGCCTAAGTCTCAAAGAGAGGAAAAAGATGACAAGGGTGATTGCTTGAGATATCGATCTCTATCTTGCGTCTTGCCTATTGTCCCTTGTTTTTCTTGGTCTATTTTTCTGGTCCCCCTTTAGAACCCTGGCCTGCCCTTTTATAGGGCGAGAGGAGGCCAAGACGACGGGGAGCCTTGAGATGATGTTTTGTCGATTCCTGTTGAGATGACCGTAGCGACGTGCCCTGGGAATGGCCGGCCATCCCTGGACACCATGGCGTCGTGGGAGACGAGACGGCGAAATGACCCGGAGCGCCGTGCCATACCGTCCTTCCCTTTTCGTTGAACTATGCCGAGCGTCGAGGTTGGGTCGAGGCCGGGTCGAGACCGGATGGATAAGGTCGAATCCCCGAGATTGCGGAGTACGGGCCTTGTCTTATCCTCCCTCGAGGGTGATCGATAGTAAACAGTGCGCGGTAAGGTGGGTACAGTGACGGTTTTCACCTCCCATCACGGGATGGGCGGTAAAACAGTGAGGTCTGACACTGGCATTGTTCCCACGTCGATCCTGATCGCAGCCATGCCGGTAGGTGGTAGTAGGTAACCGCATTAAATGCTATGGCTTTTGTCCCGGGTAGGTAAAGAGAAGGAGTCGAGGTGCTCGACCCGGGCTCACGCGAGTCGGAGTTTTTCCCAGTGGGCGGACGAGCCTCACGCGGGTCGGAGTGCGGTCGAGGTACCTTACTGTACGGGATGGGGTGCGGTCGAGGCGCCCCCGTCGAGGGTGCCTCGTACGAGTCGGAGCCGGAGCGCGGTCGAGGCGCTCCGTCGAGCGGGCCTCGTACGAGACGGACCGGATACGCGGTCGAGGCGGGCCGCCTTTTATTGCGGTTTCAGTCGTTTTAGTTTTTTATTAGCGATGGATGTGGGTACCCCTATACTGTTGGTACCGACAGTAGCCCCCGAGCCTTTGGGTGAGTGTGTGATCACTCTCCCAGAGGTTTGTTTGAACTAGAGTCGTAGCGTCGTGATTTTTTCCGGTGGGGGCGCGCGAGCGCACCCGCCGGGTGTAGCCCCCGAGGCCTCGGTGGAGTGTTGAGACTCCTCCGAGGTCTTTTATTCGTTTTATTGGGGAATGATTCATTGCGGTCAAGCCCCCGAGCCTCGCGCGCACGAGGTCGATCAGAGTCCCGGCCGTCTTTTGCCGTGCGACCCTCACGCTCCTCCTTCAGGAAGGAGGAGGAGGGGTGGGGAACGCCGTACTACCCCTGTTTTGGCGAGTTCCGACGATCTCCGGCAAGCTGCTAGCGGGGGAATTCGAGCGAGAGTCCGTGCCCCAGTCGTTAGGGGTCGGCTAGTGGCCCGGAGGTGCTCTCAAAAATGCCAAGAAGTGGTCGTGTGGATCTCGATTCCCTGCGACAGGATTCGAGGGCTCGGTGCCTCCCCCGAGGGGATTCCTACATCGACCTCCTCCTTTGGCCTCGAATACGTCCTAGGGTGCCTCGAGAGCGTGGCTCGGGCCCTGGCCATGTACGGGTGCACCCTTGGTCGTCCCTAACTCTGTTACTCGAGGGCAGCTGTCGAACCCTGGTCGAGGGCCAGCTTTCGATCTCTCAAGGTTTAGGTTTCTGCGGTCGAGCCCCCGAGCCTCGCGCGTGTGAGGTCGATCAGGGTCTGGACCGTCTTTTACTGTTCGTCCCTCATGCTCCTTTTCCAAAAAAAGGAGGAGGGGTGGAGAACGTCGTACTACCCTCGTTTGGGCGAGTTCCAACGGCCTCCGATGAGCTGCTAACGGGGGGTTTCGAGTGAGAGTCCGTGCCCCAGTCGTTAGGGGTCGGCTAGTGGCCCGGAGGCGCTCTCAAAAAATGCCAAGGAGTGGTCGTGTGGATCTCGATTCCATGCAACAGGATTCGAGGGCTCGGTGCCTCCCCCGAGGGGATTCCTACGTTGACCTCCTCCTTTGGCCTCGAATACGTCTTGGGATGCCTCGAGAGCGTGGCTCGAGCCCTGGCCATGTATGGGCGCATCCCTAGTCGTCTCTAACTCTGTTGCTCGAGGGCAGCTGTCGAACCCTGGTCGAGGGCCAGCTTCCGCTCCCTCGAGACTCATACCGGGCTCGGGGCCCGTTTCCCAGGTATCTGGGAATATCCATCCGTGGATTCCTCCCCCGCCCGTTAGCCGGGCGCGTCTTTTTAGGAGGGGAGGCGAGATCGGCGCGGTAGTGGGCGACGTGGCGTACGGTTACGACGTGGGGGACGGCCACGCGCCCAACTCTTGCGAGATGTAGGGAAACGGTTAGGTGGGCGCATTTAATGCGGGAAACTGTTCCTACTTTTTCGCGCGGCCGTTGGGCTTCCGCCTGGGCATATAAAATCAAGGCCTAGGGGTCTACGTTCCCCCCGGTCCCTTGCGCTCCTGCAATCTTCTGCCTCAGACAACCCTTGCCATATTGCGCTCACCGCCCACATCGCTGCCGCCACCACATCCTCTCCGTCCACCCCCCTTCCGACAGCACCGATGGCAGGAAAGAGCCAGATCCTCCCCGCCGACGACTGGGCTGCCTCCTCAGTGACAGAGAGGAGGTTGAAAGAGTTGGTCGAGGATGGGCTGCTGCGGCCAAGGATGAGCCGGTCGTAGCCAGAGTGGATCGCGCCGCCTCCTGCCTACCGGGAGCCGGCACCCCCTGAAGGGTACATGGTTGTAAGGTCCTAGATGGCTAGAGGGGGGGTGAATAGCCTATAAAAAATTCTACAAGCACCACTAAGCAAACTTGTTAGAATAACAAACGTCGTAAAGCAAGTTTTGCTTAGCCAAAGGTTGTGAAGCAAGCCTCCTATCCATAAGTCTAGTAGATTATGATCTCTAGTTCACACAAGTGCTAAGTCACTAACTTACACTAGTGAGCAAGCTAACAACTACTAGAAAAGGCTACCACTAGAGCTACACAAGATAATCTAGTAAAAGTAAATGCGAGAGAGAGGATTGTGAATCTTATACCGACGGTGGAGTGAAGATGTTGCCAATCACCAAGATGATATACAATCAATTAATATTGACAACAACACAATATGTAGACCAATCACCGAGAGACAAGAGACACAATATTTTTGTTCACCCGGTGTTCACTTGTGCACCGACAAGCTACGTCACCGGTTGTGTCGACCAACACTTAGATGGTTCCTCGGTGTGACCCTCAAGTCACTTGCCCCTCAAGGCACGCCCCGCAAGGCACCGCAAGACACCACTCTCAAGTGAGGTAACTCAATGACACGCGCAATCCAATAGAGTTGCTTTTGGTGTCCCGCCGAGGAAAGCACAAGAACCTCTTACAAACAACCGGAGGTGGCCAAGAACAATCCCCTTCTCTTGCCAACGCCTCCAACAATCTCCAAGCCGGCTAGGAGCGGTACTCTCCAAGAGTAACAAGAAATCCACCGGCTAAACCATCCATAAGTGCCACTAGATGCCCTCAAGCTATGCAATGCACTTTGGGATCACTCAATCTCACTTTTGATTTGCAATCAAGCAAGAGAGATGAGTGGGAGGAGTAGCTCTAGCTCAAAGGATGCACAAGAGTGTTAGAAATGCCAAGCGAGCTCCCTAAGGGCCTGCCAACGAGTATTTATAAGCACCCCAAACAAATAGAGCCGTTGCCACTCCACTGACCGTTTTTTTTTCGGGACGACCGGACGCGCCGGTCGAAACTGACCGGACGCGCTCAACCGCGTCCGGTCGCCCTGCGACATCCACGTGTTCCTCAAATTTCAAATGCGACCGTTAGATCCTCCAACGGTCACTGCGCGCCAACGGTCAAACGCTATGACCGGACGCGCTGCTCAACCGACCGGACGCGCCGGTCGCACAGCACCGCGCGCGCGAAACAACGACCGGACGCGCTCCTCGCAACGACCGGACGCGCCGATCCGCACAGCACCCGCGCCCGCGAAACAACGACCGGACGAGACAGTGCCAGCGTCCGGTCAGAGTCCAGTAAGCTCCCTCGACGACCGGACGCGTCCGATCGCGTGTGACCGGACGCGCCCCACGTCCGATCGTCCTTGCGAACCGCAGTTCCTTCTGGGCACTTGACCGGACGCGCCGGTCCCGCGAGTGACCGGACGCGCCGGTTGCAAACCCTAGCCCGCGCGCCCGATACCGCGCTGTACTGACCGGACGCGTCCGGTCACACCGTGACCGCGTCCAATGCAGCGTCCGGTCACCTCAGTGACCCCGTTCGCCTCCGTTTCTTTTCCGACTTTCGGCGTAGTGGAAAATAGGCATTTCATTTCCCCGAAATCGCCTGAATCCCGCGCTCGCACGCTCGGCGGGAGGGAGAGAGGAACCCAAACCCCTCTCTACCCGCAAACCACAGCGCGACCAACGCCACCTTTGCAAATGTGCCAACACCATCAAGTGAACATCTTCATGTGCTTGTGTGTTAGCTTTTTCTCAATCATTTTCAAAGGTTTTCCAATTAGCTCACTAGGCCCTACATGCAATGCACTTCATGAATTCACCTAGTGGCACCCGTGCATCGAATAATCGATAAGACTTCCCCTCTTAATAGTTCGGCTATCGATCCTAAACCACTCACACCCTCTATGGTGTCTTGAGTGTAAAACAAAATGGCCCTATGGTTATACCTTTGCCTTGAGCCCATTTTGTTTCTCCAAATGATATGATCCACTTCATATCATCACATGACCATCTCGATCCATCGACCTTGACTTCACTTGCTCTTTACCGTTGCATTGGTCCGTCGGCGCTAAGTCTTGCTCAAGCTTCACCATCGCATGGTCCTTCGCTTCAAAGCCTCGACTTGCCCTTCACCTTCACAACCGGTCCATCGAGCCAAGCATCATTTCGGTCTTCATCATCTTGGTCACATGAGTTAATGTCGTGTCTCATATTCAATGATCACCTTTATCTAAATCATCCACTTAGATACAAAGGTTAGTCCTAGGTTTCATCAATTAGCCAAAACCAAACTAGGGACTTTCAATGGTGAGCTTCGTCTGCTTCCACGTGCGGGGGTTTGGCGTGCCGGCGTCCGTTTTCATGCGCGCGCTCCTCCACTACTATCGGGTGGAGCTTCACCACCTTGCCCCCAACGCCGTCGCGCAGGCCGCCATCTTCGCGGCGGTCTGCGAGGGCTACCTTGGGGTGGAGCCGCAGTGGAACCTGTGGCTTCACCTCTTCAAGGCCGAGCTCTTCGCTAAGAAGGCGGGGGAGAAGGGCGTCATGTGCGCGGCTCGAGTAGGGAGCTGCGTCCTGCAGGTGAGGTCGAGCCGGGCGGATCTATTCATCTCGGCTCGCCTCATCTCTTCGAATAGCGGGTGGCACGGGGGTTGGTTCTACCTCCGCAACGATGAAAATCAGTTGCCGAGGTACACCGGCCGCGTGCTGACCGCTCGAGAGGACCGCTGGACGTACGGAGTGCCGGAAGCCGAGAAGCCACGCCTAGACCCGCTGCTGGCGGCGCTGCAGCAGCTTCGCCTTCGAGGCTTGACGGCAGCAGCAGTGGCCACGGCCTTCCATCGCCGCAGAGTGATGCCGCTGTGCCGGCGTCGTCTCCGCCTCGACCAGATGACTTCGGAGGCATCTCTGGAGGAGACCCGGATGTCCCACGAATCCCTCGCCCTCGGGGAGGTCCTCCGGCGAGCGCGCCGGATGGTTAGGAACTTTAAGGTGGAGGAGGCCAACCGGGTCCCCATGAGGCCTACCGAAGGGTTCGAGCCCGTGGTACGTATCTTAGGGCTGGTATGTTTGCTAATTTCATTTATTTTTGGATTTCGCTGATTTGGTCGAGGCCAGCGCGTAGGATTTGTCGGCGCTGCGGGAAACGTGTCCGCCAGTCCCAGAGGATCGGCCCGCCCGGGAGGCTCGACGCCAGCATGCCTCCAAGAAGAAGCAAACCAAGGAGACGGCCAAGAAGCGGGCAATCCGCAAGGCCAAGGAGGCAGAGGCGTTGAAGAAGCTCCGACGCCAGCAGACCATCGACGGGGTCCCCCTGGCACCGTCGCCTTCCGAGACGATCTCGGGGGAGGACGACGACAGCATCAGTGAAGACGATGACGCCCTGTCGCGGTATGAGACCGCGACCGGACTGGGGGACCTTCCTGAAATTCGCCCCCTGCTGGAGCCCATCAGGGGGTCATCCTCCTCGGTCGTCGTGGTCGAGGAGTCTGAGGAGGAAGAGCAGGAGAAGGAGAAGGAGAAGAAGACGGAGAAGGAGACGGGCCCCCTCGACGGGTGGGGCCGCTTTACCCCGGACCCAGCAAGAGGGGTCAACGGGGATGCCCACACCAGCCCAGGCCCCGCAAGCTCGGGCAGGGGCTAGGACGGTGGTACCGGTGTCGTCATCGGCGGCGGCGCCGGCAGGCGTGAGAACCCGAGGCCAGCTGGCCTCGGAGGCACAGAAGGCGCAGGGAGGTGTGTCGGTCAGGGCCCCAAGGAGTGCCCGCCCTGCTGGTGGGGCCGCTGCGAGGCCACCATCGGCCGCCCCGGGAGGCTCAGATCACACGGGGTCGAGGCCCTTGGTGCTGATTTCCGGGTAAGCATTTCTGCTTGGTTGTTCTGCCTTTCTCTGGACCCGTTGGCCGACATTTCTTCTCACTTTGCAGGTTAAAGCGGAAGGCGGAGCCGATGGGGCCTACCCCCGTGAAGTCGCTGCGGGCCAGCGCCGTTGTCCTTAACCGGACGGCGAAGCAGGATGCGGCCTGGGTCTGGCAGGTCGAGGCCGCGAAGGGGCGCCTGCGACAACGGCAGGGGGCAGCGGATGCCACGGTGGTTGCTGCCCCTGATCCTGCCGTGGAGGGGTCCGAACCGGCGGAGACGGTGGCGCCTGGTGCGGTCGAGGCGGAGCCCAGGTCGTCGGCGACGGCCGAGGCTGCCGTTGAGGTCGTGACGAGCGAGGCATCCGTCCGCGGCGTGGAGCGGGCAGGTGCTGACGTGACCATGGAGAAGGTCGCATCGGCATCGGGGCAGGAGGCGGCCCTGGCGAGGGGGTCACGGCCGCAGCAAGACCCATCGGCGGAGCCGGCGGGTACGGTGGAGGGCGGGGCCGTCGAGACCCCGACCGGAGCTCCAGAAGAAATGGCGCCGGAGGTTGAGGCACCGGCTCTGGGGGCGCCGACGGTCGAGGCGCCGGTACCGGAGCCGCCGTCGGTCGAGGCGCCGGCTCCGGAGGCGCCGGCGGTTGAGGGGCCGGCTCCCTTAGAAGGACGGGCACCCATGACCGTGGACCTTACCCTCGACGACACCCCCCTGGACAAAGGGAAACAAGTGATGGGGGTCGAGGGGGGTGAGGCCGCGGATCAGGCCGGTGCCTCGACGGCCGTTGGAGAGGCGGGAACTACGGGCGAGGCCGGTCCTTCCGCGGGACCGGGAGACGCCCCGGCCGGGTCGTCGTCGTCATGGCCCGACATCGCCGCGCTGGCCATAGCACGGGTAGAGACAGAGATACCGAGGTGGGGGGGGCCGTCCCTTCAGTTTAGGGACGCCGCGAACCCTGACGCCGAGCCCATCTTCATCCTGAACGACAGGGATGAGGTGCACCGATGGGAGTACCTCGAGGGCGTCCGCCGGCACCTTGATCGGTTGCTCCAAGTGGCGTCCGAGGCCGTGTCGCGGAGTATACGGGATGCCACCGAGGTATGATCGACCCGTCGTCTTTCTTCGTGGTTTTCTTGGTGTCTTTTTCCCTCGTCTTTTTAACCTTTTCGGTTTTTTCGAATTGCGTTCAGGAGCTGAAGGAGTGCTCCCGCCGCAAGTCACTCTTCATCCGGGATGAGAGTGGCGTGTGGGCCGCGCTGTCTCAGCAACGGGTCCTGGTCGAGGAGGCCCAGAAACGGCTTTCTGATCGGAACGCCGAAATGGCTGAGCTGCGCGTCGCGTACGCGGTGGTGAAGCAGGAGGCGATACAGGCTTGGGCGGCCGAGGCTGTGATGCGCACTGACATGGACAAGGCTCGGAAGGAGGCTGCCCAGGCTCACAGGGATCTCGAGCCCCTGTCGGCACGGGTGAAGGAGCTCGAGGAGGATGTCTCCCAGGTCAGCCGTCAGCGCGACGCCCTCAACGTTGAGGTCGAGCAGGCCACCGCTCATTCTGATGCTCTGAAGGACGAGGTCACGACGCTAAAGGGAGCCGTCCAAGAGAAGGACGCAGCTCTCGAGTCTGCTTGGCAGGAGATCGAGGCGCTAAAGGCGACCATCAGTGACAAGGACAGCGCCCACCTAGGGCTCGAGCGGACGTGCGGGGGGCTTCGCAACGAGGTCGTGGGCCTGCAGACCCATATCGAGGGTAAATGTGACTATTACGGCCACGGCGTTGAGGCCTCGTGTTGGGTATTAATTTGTTTATCGTGTTTCAGAGCTGGAGAGGGAGAATCGAGAGGCCCAATCATCTGCCAACTCCTTCCAGAGCCTTCTCGAAGCCGAGACCCGGAGGACCCAGCTGCTCTAGGGTGCGATCACCACCGTGTGTGACGGCCTGGGGGTCGAGCCCGATGCCGACACTGGGGAAGATGTTCCGGGGAACTCCTTCATCCGTCGGATGGCGGCGCTGGGCCGCCTTGCCTGAGAGAAGATATGGGAGGCCTCCATCACGGCGTAAAGAGGGCGCTGGCCGTCGTCCGTTCAGGGTTTGTGTTTGACATGAAGCTCATTGCTGATGGCTTCATCACAGACCCGGATCGGACGGACGAGGAGAACGAGGATGCCTGCCTGGAGCTGATTGAAGCCGCGGAAGAGCCTGGAAGCCGTCTGGCCTCGCTTTTTGAAGCCGAGGTGGTTTCGCCTGCTGATGATGAGGGCCTGTGAGCCAAATCTAGGCACGAAGGCTCATGTAATAAGTTAGTATTTTGAATTTTGGTCGTGGTGGCCTCGGAGGCCCTAAGAACTCGAAACATAAACTGGTTCGTGGTTAATTTAGTTTTATTCGAGCTTTTCTTCCCTTTATCGCTTGGATTGTGTTCTCGCGTGATTTACTTAGCACGCAGTTGCGTCCTTTGGCGTAAGGGAGCAAGTGGAGGTACCGTAGCCTCGGGGCGTAAGTAATCTCACGGCTCAACTGCCCTCGAGCTTCAGGGTGATGTTGCGGCCTTGTAAATCGTGTGAGAGCCTGATCTAAGCGACAGGGGGTATGTTCTTTTTCAAAGTTAGGAACCGTTATTTAGATCTCCCTAGCATGAAGTCGCACCTCTAAAAGGTGTGAGGGGTGAGTGGAGGTACTGTAGCCTCGGAGGCGTAGGTGATACTCCTGACTCGAGAGCCCTTTTGAACCTTAGGGTGCTCTTGCAGCGAAGTCGATCTAAGAAGCGGTTCTTAAATTTAAAAAAGAGTATAAGTTTTTTTGGGGACTGGAGGGTTCCCCCCTTGTAGCCCCCGAGGGAGGGTCGATTCTGGGAGTGCAGAGTCGATCCTTCCTCATTGTGAAACAAAAGTTTGAACATCGTTGTATTCTTTATTGACGAAAAAGAAATTACAGAGCCTCGAGGCTTTTTAAGGAAAGAAGCGACGTAGCTGTTCAATGTTCCAAGCGTTGGTGAGGATTTCGCCCTTCTCGTTGGATAGCTTGTAGGTGCCCGGCTTTAGTACTTCTGTGATGATGTACGGCCCTTCCCATGGTGGCGTGAGCTTGTGCCGTCCCTTGGTGTTCTGGTTCCGCCGTAGCACCAAGTCGCCGACGTTGAGGTCACGCTTGCGGACGTGTCTGTCATGGTAGCATCGGAGACCCTGCTGGTACCTGGCAGAATGCAACAGAGCCACATATCGGGCTTCCTCGAGCTGGTCGAGGGCGTCCTGTCTTGTGGCGTCGTTATTTCTTTTGTTGTAGGCCTTCAACCTTGGGGATCCATATTCTATATCAGTTGGGAGCATAGCCTCAGACCCATAGACTAAGAAGAACGGAGTGAACCCCGTGGCTCGACTCAGCGTTGTTCTTAGGCTCCACAGGACCGAGGGTAGCTCGGCAGCCCATCTTTTGCCATGTTTATTTAGTTTGTCAAAGATTCTGGGTTTCAGGCCTTGTAGGACCATGCCATTGGCATGTTCCACCTGACCGTTTATTTTTGGATGGGCCATGGCTGACCAGAGCACTCGGATGTGGTGGTTGTCGCAGAAATCCAAAAACTTTTTACCAGTGAACTGGGTGCCATTGTCTGTGATGATACAGTTGGGGACCCCAAAGCGATGAATAATGTCGGTGAAGAAGAGCACAGCTTGCTCGGACCTGATGCTGGTGATAGGGCGGGCCTCGATCCACTTGGAGAATTTGTCGATTGCGACGAGCAAGTGGGTGAAGCCGCCTGTTGTCCTTTTCAATGGTCCGACAAGGTCGAGCCCCCAAACGGCAAACGGCCATGTGATGGGGATAGTTTGCAGGGCATATGCCGGAAGATGGGTTCGTCTCGCATAGTACTGACAACCCTTGCAGGAGCGTACTAGCTTGATAGCGTCGGAGACCGCGGTCGGCCAATAGAATCCTTGTCGAAAGGTGTTTCCGACGAGGGTTCGAGGTGCTACGTGGTGACCGCAAGCCCCGAGTGGAGATCGCTGAGCAGGTTCCTGCCTTGCTCATTTGTGATGCAGCGTTGGATGATACCAGTAGGGCTACGGCGGTAGAGCTCCTTACTGTCGCCAATGATTATAAAGGTTTTGGCCCGGCGTGCGATCCGTCGAGCCTCAGTCTTATCCGAGGGGAGGTCCCCTCGGCTGAGGTAGTCGAGGTACGGGACGCGTCAGTCAGGCTCGAGGTCAGACGGTGGGGTCAAGTCTTCTACCTGCATGGCTTCAGCCCCGGTCGAGGGGGCTTCTGCCTCAGGTGGAGGGTCGAGTGACGTCCTGTCAACCCCTCCGTCTGGCCTGAGGTCGACAGATGGCTGCTGGAGGTCTTTTGTGAAAACGTCCGGTGGAACCGTAGTTCGACTGGATGCGATTTTTGCCAGTTCATCGGCGGCCTCATTATACCTACGTGCGATGTGGTTGAGCTCGAGGCCATGAAACTTGTCCTCGAGGCACCGTACTTCTTGGCAGTAGGCTTCCATCTTGGGGTCACGGCAGCTCGAGCTCTTCATGACCTGATCGATCACGAGTTGGGAGTCGCCTCGAACGTCAAGGTGTCGGACTCCAAGCTCGACGGTGATTCTTAATCCCGTGACGAGCGCCTCGTATTCGGCGACGTTGTTAGACGCAGGAAAATGAAGTCGGATGATATAGCGCATGTGAACCCCGAGGGGTGAGACGAAGAGCAAGCCCGCGCCTGCTCCTGTTTTCATCAATGACCCATCGAAGTACATGGTCCACAGCTCCGCCTGAAGCTGTGCAGGGGGAGTTGGGTGTCGGTCCACTCAGCCAGGAAATCTGCTAACACCTGTGACTTGATAGCTTTTCACGGCGTATAGGACAAGGTCTCGCCCATGAGTTCGACTGCCCATTTAGCAACCCTACTCGAGGCTTCCCGGTTCTAGGCTATCTCTCCCAAGGGGAAAGAAGAAACCACGGTAATCGGGTGACCCTCGAAGTAGTGTCGGAGCTTGCGCCGTGTCAGGATGACGGCATATAGCAGTTTCTGGATCTGTGGGTATCGAATCTTGGTTTCTGAGAGCACCTCGCTAATGAAATAGACCGGCCTCTGGACGAGCAAGGTATGTGCCTCCTCGGCCCGTTCGACAACCAGGGCCGCACTGACTACTTGTGATGTCGCGGCGACATAGAGTAGGAGTGGTTCCCCTGGGGTTGGAGGGACGAGGATTTGTGAGTTAGAGAGTGTGGCCTTGAGTTTTGTGAGAGCTTCCTCAGCCTCAAGGGTCTAGGAAAAATGCTCTGATTTCTTCAAGAGACGGTACAGAGGGAGTGCTTTTTTGCCAAGGTGCGAAATGAAACGGCTGAGTGCCGCCAAGCAACCTGTGACCCTCTGTACGCCCTTCAGATCTCGGATGGGGCCCATCTTGGTTATTGCAGAGATTTTTTCAGGGTTGGCCTCGATGCCGCGTTTGGACACGATGCCGTCACCGTGCTTGCGCGTGCGGCGCTCGACGATGTTGCCACGGGTGTCTCGAGGCTCGTGGTCATTGGTGGTGGGCTCAGGGGTCGGAGCTACCCAGTTTCACCGGGCAGGCTCGGGGTGAACCGAGGCTTCTCTCTCCTGTCGAGAGGGCTCGATGATCCGCTCCGAGGCTGCCTCACGTCGCCTCGAGGCAGAACTCTCGGCCTGCTGCATGGCGGCGGTCTCGAGGAGTTCTCGGATTTCATCTTGAGCCCGATGGGTGTCGGTGTTTGATGGCTTGGGCATGTTGCGGAGGAGCATGGCGGCGACGATGATGTTCTGGCTGGCTCGAGCGAAAACCGGGGGGTCGACCACCCGGTCCTCGTTGACACGACGGTTGACGTCGCGAGCTCTCTCGCGAGCTCTCCCGCCAAGTGCGCGTTCCGCGCGCTCAGACTCGAGGGTTTGTTGGAGTAGATCCAGGTTTTCCCATTCCTCGTCAAGCCTGTCCTGCAACTTACGAATATGCTCGAGCTGCGTTCCTTGATCCGCAAGGAACTGAGGGTCATCTCGCTCAGCAGGAAGCTCAACATGAGGTGGCGTGTGCCTTCCTTCGACTGGCTCTTCGTCCTCTGATTCTGACGTGCTTTCAACATTGATGTTGAAGCATTCGCGGGTCAGATCATAGGTGTCATCAGCCGAGTCGGAGTCAGGAGCGCCAAAGTAGTAGTATGATGGAGGAATGTGTGGTCGTTGCAAATCGTCACTGGGGTTGCGACGTTGAGAAGCAGTCACATGGGTCTCTGTTTCTGGTGTCTCCGTAGAGTCCAGATAATCAGAAGCCAGTGTGGATGCAACGAGGTCCAGAGTGGAGCGTAGATGGTGCCCGGGGAGTTCCTCATAAGCACTCATGCGAGTGCTCACGTAAGATGCGTCTACCTGGGCAGCCGAGTCTAGCCCAAACGGGAATGGTGATGGAGATGTTGCTGCCCGTGCCGGAATGGATGCTCCAGACAGTGGTGTCTCACCGGACGGGGGAGCGGCGGGATTCTCCGTCGGCATGTTACCCTCAGTCAAGCTCGTCCTACCCAAACCTTCCACAAGGAGATCTGGGCCGGCGCCTGGCTGGGGGTGCCGGACCGAGGGATCCTGTAACAGAACCGACCAAATTATAAGAGCACAAGTACGAAAACAAGCACCGAAGCGCTCAAATTTTCAAACTTGAGCCCATATAATCCCGGTAGTCAATCGAAATCACGAAGGATTTCAAACCAAACTGCTTACAACCAGGATCGCATCATTCAACATACAACATCATACGATACATTTCACAAGTAGTCCAGAAATAAGTTTACACCACGGAGTAGCAATTATTACAAACCAAGTTTGAAAGTAGCGGAAGCATAACACACACATTAGTTAATTAAATACTGCCAGTCTGGATGATC
This sequence comes from Saccharum hybrid cultivar R570, assembly GCA_038087645.1. Taxonomy (NCBI): domain Eukaryota; kingdom Viridiplantae; phylum Streptophyta; class Magnoliopsida; order Poales; family Poaceae; genus Saccharum; species Saccharum hybrid cultivar. Next base: position 1,844,542 of record JAQSUU010000029.1, on the reverse strand, counting down.
GACAACCCGCAAAAGCATGAGGAAAGTACATAAAGACGATCACGCCCTTGTGATCTAGTCATCGTCACCCGCAGGGTGGAGACACGTCTTGCAGAATCCCTGATAAAGCATGTCATCTGCAACAGGAGGGAATAAACCCTGAGTACTGGAATGTACTCAGCTAGACTTACCCGTCGAAAACCAGAAATAAAGTGACACCAAGGATTATGCGAGGCTTACACAAGAGGCTAGCTGACACCACATTTTGCATAAAGGCATAAGTAGTTGAAACTCTTATAACCTGTACTAGCAGTTATTTTTAGCATTTACCTGTCATCTATCTTAGCACCTGTACTAAACATACACTTGATTATAATCAAACAACATGATTATTATATCCATAGCAGGTATATCATTATGGCAACATTGTATCATTCCCTTAACCACCAGTTCATTTAATGAGGTCTACGTTGCCGCTGCTCAAGTCAAGTGCTCACTAACCGGGAGCGACGGCGATTCGAATCGAATTCCTATCCAGCTGGAGGGGTATTTCTAACACTCACCGCGCAGGCCCCTGCCAGGGTCGCACAAGCCACCTTTTCATATGATTCAGGAATCGCGGGTCCGAATAATGTCGCGACCCCAAGGGCGACACTCTGCCAGGTGATAGGGACTCTAACCCCCCCTTGGTCTCACGCCAATGTCCCCAAGCACATCCTTTCTCTCCTCCAAGAAGCAACCTACCATTCGATTCCCGGCCTGAATCACATTACTCGGCTTCGCGGTCGGAACGACTTATCCGGCCAACTAAGTGTTAGACTGCGTTCAACATGACTCAAGGACGTACAGCGAATCGGTCCTTAAACGACTCAGACGGGCATAGCTCCACACCCAAGACGTGAAGTGTCTTGCGGCTGTACTATCGAACTCCCGCCCGGTCTCAATTTCATTTTTAAGCATGGTTCCGTCCACGATAGCCATAAAGCCACTCGTGACTCCTTCCTACATCTCGCGGATGACCGGAAATCACCCGACTTCTACCGTACTAAGCAGGGCTAAGCATTGACACGTGCCTAAACCTAATATAGGATTAAGTACGATATCTGGACAAGGGCAGGTATAATGCAACAAGTGTTTTCATATAACTCCTACAACTTAATGCAGTAAACAATTAAAAGTACTCAAGATATATTGATAAAACGATGGGTTCAGCATGCACCGGGGCTTGCCTTTCAGAAAAGTCGAGGGCCGGTGGTCTGGACACTCAGGAAGGTCGTCTGCAGGCACTCCTTCGCCTGCTGGATCCTCGGGCTCCTGCTGCTCCTGGTCCTCCTCCGGAATCACAGGCTCGAATTCGAGGAGTGTTACCCCCTCCGGTGCACCTATTGCATGAATGCACAATAAATATAATGGATGCATAAATGGGTGCAACATGCTCGGAATGAAATGCATTTCAGAATAAAATACTCTATTCAAGTTATTTTACTAGTACGTGCAAATCTCTTCTCTAGTAGAGAAGTACTCACCTAATCTACTTAACCTAAGATAAAGCTGCTCATCCTCAGTTAAGGCCCTAACACCTAACAATTACAAAAGTAGCATGTCTTAGGATATTACACCATATCAATCAGCAAAACACCACAGTAAGCATTCTGGACAGCAGCTACTTGTTTTTATCACAACTGAAGATTTACAATTCCAAAAGATATGATCTAAGAAAATCTGGAAAGCCTAAGAAATGCACTACAATTCATTTTCAGACCTCAACTCCAAACTCCTAAGTTTTCCATGTCAAACTTCACAAGTTCCAGAATCTGTCTTCTCCAACACAGAGAATAGCAGATTTTGAACTGCCACTTTAAACAACAGTAACTCTCAAACTACTAAGCCAAATGCTTCCAAATTTTAACACAAGCTAGTTCATCAAGTTTACTCCAACTTTGGTATTTACAGGTTGTCCAGCAACCAATTTTATCAAAGCCAGATTTAGAATTACTACTTAGCTGTCCAGAAAACCTAAATTACAAAGGTTAAATATTTATTGATGTGGCAAACATTCTCTAAAACCAAACTAATGCTACTACAAGTTCACAAATATCACAAAGACACCAGAAAGTAAGGTGTGCCCACCTAGAACATTTATTTAAACCCATTTCTTAATTTACTTAAGTAATTAAGTGAAATTTCAAACATATATATAAACTGCTCCTAAAATTGTACAAAAATTACAGGGAACTCTCTGACCCAAAAAGAGACCACAGTAAAAATTTGAACAAGTTTTATTCACAGAAACTCCCTACACAAAATTCACAAGCTAATAAGGCTGATTTTTGCATAAATAGGAAACCCTATTGAAAAGTGTCAAACAACAGATTTCATATTTTTTTTAGACAGTCTAGGGTACCAAGACATTCTCCAAAAAGTTATATGAACATTGCACATGTAGAAAAATTACAAAAATTCATTTAAGTATTTCCTAGAATAACAAGATAGCATTATAACTTGGAAATTAATTAAGCACTGATGCCCAAATTTTTACCAGAGCTAGGACTAGCATAGAGTAACCTACCCATCAAATTTTATGATTTATGGAACACTACAGCTCAAGTTATAAATTTAACAAATTTGCATGCATTCCAAAACACATTTAAAGGATCTATTAAATTCTCCTAAAAATTAAACATCACATTCCAGATTTATATTTTTCTAAAATACTACACATCATGTGGACCCTAATAAAATTTATCTCATGATTTTTGGATCATTAAAACCCTAGATCTATATTTTTCCAACTTGTACAAAAATCAGTGACAAAATAATAAAAATGAATTTCGTTTCAGATGAACTGGGCCGGCCCGGAAAACTCGGCCCACACTCGCGCGCGCGCGGCCCGCTCAGCGCTCCCGCCCGCGCGCGACACTGACAGGCGGGCCCCCGCGGTCAGCGACCGGAGACCGGGGAGGCGGAGACCCGCGAGCTCCGACGAGCTCGAGCTCGCCGGAGAAGGGCTCGCTCGGCCAATCGGACACCGCCTCGTGTTCTCCGTCACCCGGTGCGTCGATTGGTGCTCGTGGAACGGATGGGGATGGGGTGGAAGGGGCTTGTCACCGCGAGCGGCGGCCGGTGATGTCCGGTGGCGGCGCACCGTCGCCGGTGAGGATACACGGTGCGGTCTAGGCTCGGTACGAGCTTCACCGAAGCTAGGCGGATCCATTTTGCTAGGAAGGGAGGGTGGAGAGAGACCCGAAGCACCCCGACCACGGTGAGGTCCCATGGCGGGCTCCGGCGACCTCTCGGAGGCGGGGAAGAAAGCAATGCGGCTCACCTTGAGTCAAATTGCTGGCTTCGGGGGGGTCAGGGAGATGGAGGATGGTGAGGCGGAGGGAGTGGCGAGGTCTGGTGGACTGCGATGCGGTGGTGAGCGGGCACGAGCTTCGCCGGAGAGGGGCGGCAATGGCGGCTCAGTTTTCTTTGTGTCGAAGCCGAATGAGGGAGGGAGAGGAACTGGGGCAGCTCTGGTGCGGCGTGGCGACCTTGTAGGTTCGGTGGACTGACCAGTGGGACCACGGCCGGCGCATGGCCGCCACCGAGCCCCCACGCGTCGCCGCGGCCCTGCCTCCGGTCGGCCACGACAGACGACGAAGTCGGGTTCGACTGAATGAAGACTGTCATTCGATGACTGACAGCGTGATTTCAACGAAGAATATCTCCTAAACCAGCTCGAGTTAGTCGAAGATGATTACACCAATTTTGTAGAGCTACATGAGGTCTACAAGTTTGTCAATTGGAGTTTGGGCTGGTTCGGCCTAGATTTGAAACTACAGAGCTCCAAAGTGGTGCTTGATGAAACTGAAACTTAGTTTCAGTCACTATGCCGACTGAAACCCTAACTTCAAGACATTATATCTCCTAAACTATTGAGAACCAGGTGATGATGATATTGACAAAGTTGTAGAGCTATGTGTGGACAACAACTTTGTCAATTGGCTCAAAGACTGGTTTGGCCTAGTTGGTGAGTTACAAGTTGCTAAAGTGAGGTACAGTGAAACTGAAAAGTCCAATTTCCAGACTTAGAATTTTTCTAAGTGTTGATTCCCACTCAAGCTGACTTGTGGGCCATTTTTGAGCATGCTCTGGTCATTTTCATGAGATGGCCACATTAGAACTTTTGTTCCTCATGAAATTCTCTACAACTTTGCTTGAGGGTGCTCTTCCATGCAAGGTCTCTAAATTAGACTTTTTAATTGGTCAAACTAGGGCCTTCTAGGGTCAAAGGGTGGTCAAACTTCTCTTGGAGGGCAATTTAGTGATTTTGGTCAACATGAACCTTGTTCTAAATGTTACCCTAAGTATAACTAAGGTGTTGAAGGTCATGATTGGCTACCTTACCTTTTTGTTACACCAACTATCAAGTACTTCATGAAATAAATCAAACAAACCCTAAAATAATCACATGTGTTGCATCACATAAAATAACAAACATGAATGATGCATGCTTATGCCCATGCCATGCAATGCAATGCAATTAAGGACTAAACACTTGAAGTGTTACAGCCCTCCCCCCTTATAAAAATCTCGTCCCGAGATTTGGAAAGCGTACCACTTTTCATAGAATTCTTTATAACCATCCCGCAAATAATCCTCTCGTTCCCACGTAGCATCACTCTCACTTCCCTGATTACTCCACATCACTTTGTACCACTTAACCACTTTACTTCTGGTTACTCGTTCCTGAGTATCGATCACTCGGACTGGCTTTTCTTCATAGGTTAAGTCGGATTCCAGCCTGATATCACCTAAAGGAACTTGTTCCTCAGGAACTCGAAGACACTTTTTAAGCTGAGATACATGGAAGACGTTGAATATGGCACTCATTTCAGGAGGCAACTGGATTTTGTATGCAACAGCTCCACTCTTGCCTATGATCTGGAAAGGACCCACGTATCTTGGTGCAAGTTTCCGCTTAACACCAAAACGTTGGACACTCTTCATTGGAGAAACTTTCAAATAAACGAAGTCTCCAACTTCAAATTCGAGTGGTTTTCTACGACGATCCGCATAGCTTTTCTGTCTCGCTTGTGCTGCAGCCATGTGTTTCTGGATGGTACGGACTTGTTCCTCGGCTTCCTGGACAAAATCAATGCCATAATACCTTCTTTCCCCAGCTTCTACCCAGTTTAGTGGAGTTCGACACTTTCGACCATACAAAGCTTCGAATGGGGCCATCTTAATACTCTCTTGATAACTGTTATTGTACGAGAATTCGGCTAAAGGTAACCATTTTTCCCAAGAACCCTTGGATGAAATGACGCATGCTCGCAACAGATCTTCCAAGATTTGGTTAACTCGTTCTGTCTGTCCCGATGTCTGGGGGTGATAAGCAGAGCTTCTCACTAACTTGGTTCCCAGAAGGTGATGCAAATGCTCCCAAAAGCGAGCAGTGAACTGGGGACCACGATCAGAAACGATAGTACGAGGTATCCCATGAAGCCGGACTATCTGATTGAAGTACAACTCAGCATAGTCAGTGGGACGATAGTCCACTCTCACTGGGATGAAGTGAGCTGATTTGGTCAAACGATCAACAATTACCCAAATAGAGTTATGATTTTTGACAGTAGGAGGAAGTCCGACAATGAAATCCATACTTATCTCTTCCCATTTCCAGCCTGGAATGGAAAGTGGCTGAAGTAGCCCAGCTTTCATGTGCACAGCTTTAACTCTGCAACAGGTGTCACATCTAGCAACATATGCAGCTATCTCTTTCCGCATCTTGGTCCACCAATAAAGTGGCTTCAAATCATAATACATCTTATTGCTGCCAGGATGGATGGACAGCTTAGAGGAGTGTGCTTCAGACATAATATCATTTCGAAGCTCTCGGTCCTTAGGCACAACTAACCTATCCTTGAACCATAGTACACCCTCTTCATCTATCCTGAACTGTATAGTTTCTTGCTCTTTCATCTTACGCTTGATGTGGAATATACCAGTGTCAGTCTTTTGGAGCTCAATAATTCTGCTTTTGAGAGTACAACTGACAGTGATGTTGTACAAGACTGCTGGATGTAGAAGGCGAGATCGGTGAAAATCAGTTTCAACTAAGGAATGGCAATGAGACTTACGGCTTAAAGCATCCGCAACTACATTTGCCTTTCCTGGATGATAGTGCACTTGAAGGTTATAATCTTTAATCAACTCGAGCCATCTTCTTTGACGCATATTCAACTCGGGTTGGGTGAAGATGTATTTGAGGCTTTTATGATCGGTGTAGATATTGCAGACATTTCCCAGCAGATAATGCCGCCATACTTTCAAAGCATGAACAACTGAAGCCAGTTCTAAGTCATGCGTTGGATAGTTCACCTCATGCTTCCGAAGTTGTCGAGAAGTATATGCAATTACTCGGCCTTCCTGCATCAACACACCTCCCAAACCTATGCCTGAGGCATCACAATAAACATCAAATGGTTTCTCGATATCCGGTTGTGCCAAAACCGGAGCTGAGGTTAGGAGGGTTCGCAGTTGGTGAAAAGCCGCATCACACTCAGGAGTCCAGACAAACCTGGTGTCTTTTTGCAGCAACCGAGTCATTGGCTTGGCTATTTTGGAGAAATCCGGGATGAAGCGACGATAATAGCCAGCCAAACCAAGAAAACTTCGGACCTCGTGAACCGAGATAGGAGCCTTCCAGTTCAGTACTTCCTGTACCTTGGCGGGGTCCACCATAATTCCTCCATCGGACAACACATGCCCAAGGAAAGGTACTTCACGAAGCCAGAATTCGCACTTACTGAACTTTGCATATAGTTGATGTTCACGCAGTCTTGTGAGGACTATACGCAGATGTTCAGCGTGATCCTCCTCATTCACAGAGTATACCAGGATGTCATCAATAAATACCACCACAAACTTATCCAATTCAGACATAAACACCGAATTCATCAAGTACATGAAGTGTGCGGGGGCATTTGTCAAGCCGAAAGACATAACAAGATACTCATAAAGACCGTATCTGGTGGAAAAGGCTGTCTTTGGAACATCTTCCGGGCAGATTTTAATTTGATGGTAGCCCGATCTTAGATCGATCTTGGAGAAAACTTTAGCTTTAGACAACTGATCGAACAAGATGTCGATACGCGGTAGAGGGTACTTATTTTTGACAGTGACTGCATTGAGAGGTCTATAATCTACGCACATCCGCAACGACTGATCCTTCTTCTTTACAAAGATAGCAGGACATCCCCACGGCGATGAGCTAGGACGAATCAACCCTTTCTTCAAAAGTTCATTCAATTGCACCTTAAGTTCAGCTAGTTCATTTGGAGGCATCCTATAGGGTCTCCTAGAGATGGGTGCGGTGCCAGGCAACAACTCGATTTTAAACTCCACATCCCGATCCGGAGGGAGTCCCGGCAAATCATCGGGAAAAACGTCCGGAAATTCATTTACTACGGAAATTTCAGCCAACGCCTTTGCTTGCACAGCATGAATTTCCCCCGACAATTCAACCTTTCTGGGAAGTTGTACTAGAAAACCTTTTTGATCTGTAGGATCTCTGAGCATAACTACCCGAGCGGATGTGTCAATGAGTACCCCGTTCTGACTCATCCAATTCATGCCCAAGATAACATCTATGTCTAAACCAGGTAAAACCAATAGGGCAAGCGAATAACTTCGCCCTTCTATCTCAAACTCAAGGTTCCCCACTACTTTGTTTGTGGAAATATTCCCACTTGCAGCACTAATACAATAACCCACACCTTCAACAGTATGCAACTTGTGTGCAAATTTGGATGCAAACTTAGGACTGATAAAGGAATGCGAAGCACCTGAATCAAAAAGTACCACTGCGGGGTGTTGGTCAACTAGAAACTTACCAGCGGTGACCACCTCACCAGATGGAATTTCCTCAATGCTGTTATAATGGGCGTGACCTTGACGGCCACCTTGGTTGACATTCTTCTTAGGGTAAGGACAATTCCTGGACCAATGGCCTGGCTTGTTGCAGTTCCAGCAAGGCATGTTGCTAGGGGGAACACTGGAGCTGCCTTGGCCCGCATTACTCTTTGGCAGAGCCACTGTATATGCCTTACGAAACCCAGTTTTCATTGGCACCTTCTTTTGTGGAGGACAGAACTTAGCATTTGTGGCAGGAGGGCGAGGAGGAGCTCTCGGGGCAGCTGGAGCTCGAGACTGTGAAGCACTCGCCTCAATGGCCCTCTTGCGGCTCTTAGAAGCAGAATAGATAGCATTGTTGTTCTCTTGAGTTAGAGCATCGCTGATGAAATCATTGAAAGTAGTGCATTTGCTAGTGCCCATTGTTTTCATCAGTTTTGGGCCGAGGCCCCTTTTGAAGCTAGCAATCTTTTTGGCATCGGTATCCACAAACTCAGTGGCATACCTTGCCAGGTTGTTGAAGGACTGCAAGTATTCAGTCAGGCTTTTGTTTCCTTGCGACAGCCTCATAAACTCTGTGTGCTTGATTGCCATAAGACCTGGAGGAATATAATTTCCCCGGAATGCCGCCTTAAACTGATCCCAAGCAATCGGGACATTGGCAGGCAGTGTGGAACGATAGTGGCTCCACCAAATACCCGCTGGACCATGCAACTGGTGAGAAGCATATTCAGTCTTTAACTCATCAGTCAGGCGAAGCAGACGAAACTTTTGCTCAATAGTATTTAACCACTCATCAGCTTGCAGTGGTTCTTCCGCTTCCTTGAAGAGCGGGGGCTTAGTATCCAGAAAGTCCTTGAAATCACTGTATTGATTGGGCTCTGGGCCCTGGCGGCCAGGACGAGCCTCCCTGTTAGCCAGCTGACGCATAGCATCCGCCAACATGCGCTGCCCTTCGACCACTGTCTGCATCAATTCGGCCGGAGTAGGTGGTGGCGGAGGGGGTGGCTGTTCCTCATCCTCATTGCCACGACCCCGACGAAGATTGTACGACATCTGCAAAATGCATAGTCAATGAGCACTGACGATGTGGGAAACTTGTAGATGAATTATTGTAAATATGTCAAACTGACTTCATGAAATAGACTTCTCATAATAATTAAGGCACAATAATTCACCACAACCGCACAATCCATTCAAGCGCATCATTTGACGAGATCATACTTGGTAATCCAACAAGATGCTCTTTGATGAAGGCTTACTCACAGGGAGCACACGGTTACCGGACCGTTTACGTTGCTATCTACGTGATTTTTGACCTTTTGCACGGTACTTGGATTCGATCTCAAGATTTTTAGTTGACTGTGAAAGGCTACTTCAAACTGACCACAAAGAGACTTCTCAATGAAGAGTTCCATGGTGGATCATGACTAGCCACCTCGATACCTGCGCGTGCCAAGCAGCACAGCCTTATGTCGCGCGCCATAGGAGGCTCTCGGTTTCGTCGCGGCACCGAAGGGTGCTAACCGTGACACCATCATCGAACGCAACATAATAAGACATCAAGTTGTGATCGAAATTAATAGGTTCAAACTACATTCAGGAAACATACGGTTCAACCTTACATCCCAAGTCAAGTTATTACAAGGCCTCACTCCTTCACAGGGAGGGCACAAAAGACGATCCTAACATTATAGGCACGTGATGACTACTCTAAGCATCATCCTCCGAGTCAGTGTCAAGGATCTCCCCGCCGTCCCCATCACTGACAGGCTCTAACTCCTCGTCTTCTTCTTCTTCTGGCTCTTCCTCTGGTGCTTCTGCCGGTGGGGCATCCTGTGGTCCATCAACCTCTACTTCATCATCATCCTCAGCCATGAAGATTCCCGAACCCATGTCCTCATCGACGTTGTTGTTTCGAGGCAGCAGGGGATTAAGCTCGTTATTCAGGCGATGCACTTCTTCATGAAGATTATCATTGTATTCTTCAGCGTTCTCCAACTGTTGCTCGAGCTCAAACTGGCGAGCTCTCAGAACGTTCTCCTCGTGCCAGGCTTCATCCCTCTGTTCCATCACACGGACCAACATGCGTTGACAGTTGCGGTTTGCCACTGTCAACCTCTGGACTGCAAGCGTTTCTTGATCACGATCATGAATCACTTGTTCCAGTTATTGCCGTGCTGCATCCCTAGCAGCAGTCACCTCTGCCAGCTCTGCCCTCAGCCTTTCCACCTCAGTAGGCTCAGGGCGGGGCTCACGTGGAGCGAGCTGGTGACGCGGTGCCCTGCCCCCAGTGGACTTACGAGCGGTCCTCTTGGTACGTGCCATCTGTAGCAACAAGATAAGATACGACTTAAAGTGAGGATCATTTAGGGGATACGAAATTTACTTTAGTCGGGAGTACAGAAATTTTTAAGGAGGGAGTAAATGATATGTATGATAAATTAAACATGATGCATGCACGTTTCGTACGTCCTCTCACCTTAGTAGAAACCTAGAGTTCTAACGCTAGGCGGTGGCATACATACGTTCTCTCATATAAGCGAAACTATCGGTCTACTCGTTACGCTGTTAGTGTACCTGCAGAAAACTTCATTGCAGCCCAACAATTCCCAATATAAGCACACAAGAAAGCAGTAATTTAAATACTTTCCATATATACATCCCCAAATGTATATACTTCAGTATCAAGCTACCCGATATAAAGGTTTCCACAATTAAGTGCTTTTACATAGTTACATGGTTTAAACATGTAAAGATGTAAGTCACCACAACTACTCTCCCCTAGACCGCCGGTTGGACGATCATGCTCTCACAACTCACACTTACCAGAGCGTCGAGGTAATTGATCCATACATTACCACCCAAGTGGATGGCATCCATACAATATCACGCCGTATGGACGACGAAATAAAAACAAACAAGGCCCCCAAGTTAGTCTTTATAATAAGCCACCTAAGAGTCCTTATTTGGGCTAAGGGATGTGATCACTGGCATACCTAAAAAAAATAATTTTTAGTGTTTTAACCCTTTTTCATAATCAAATATTTTTGTTTTTAAATACTCATATGATGTGTTTAATGTTGAATTATGCTCCGGTACCAGCTGTAACAGAACCGACCAAATTATAAGAGCACAAGTACGAAAACAAGCACCGAAGCGCTCAAATTTTCAAACTTGAGCCCATATAATCCCGGTAGTCAATCGAAATCACGAAGGATTTCAAACCAAACTGCTTACAACCAGGATCGCATCATTCAACATACAACATCATACGATACATTTCACAAGTAGTCCAGAAATAAGTTTACACCACGGAGTAGCAATTATTACAAACCAAGTTTGAAAGTAGCGGAAGCATAACACACACATTAGTTAATTAAATACTGCCAGTCTGGATGATCGACAACCCGCAAAAGCATGAGGAAAGTACATAAAGACGATCACGCCCTTGTGATCTAGTCATCGTCACCCGCAGGGTGGAGACACGTCTTGCAGAATCCCTGATAAAGCATGTCATCTGCAACAGGAGGGAATAAACCCTGAGTACTGGAATGTACTCAGCTAGACTTACCCGTCGAAAACCAGAAATAAAGTGACACCAAGGATTATGCGAGGCTTACACAAGAGGCTAGCTGACACCACATTTTGCATAAAGGCATAAGTAGTTGAAACTCTTATAACCTGTACTAGCAGTTATTTTTAGCATTTACCTGTCATCTATCTTAGCACCTGTACTAAACATACACTTGATTATAATCAAACAACATGATTATTATATCCATAGCAGGTATATCATTATGGCAACATTGTATCATTCCCTTAACCACCAGTTCATTTAATGAGGTCTACGTTGCCGCTGCTCAAGTCAAGTGCTCACTAACCGGGAGCGACGGCGATTCGAATCGAATTCCTATCCAGCTGGAGGGGTATTTCTAACACTCACCGCGCAGGCCCCTGCCAGGGTCGCACAAGCCACCTTTTCATATGATTCAGGAATCGCGGGTCCGAATAATGTCGCGACCCCAAGGGCGACACTCTGCCAGGTGATAGGGACTCTAACCCCCCCTTGGTCTCACGCCAATGTCCCCAAGCACATCCTTTCTCTCCTCCAAGAAGCAACCTACCATTCGATTCCCGGCCTGAATCACATTACTCGGCTTCGCGGTCGGAACGACTTATCCGGCCAACTAAGTGTTAGACTGCGTTCAACATGACTCAAGGACGTACAGCGAATCGGTCCTTAAACGACTCAGACGGGCATAGCTCCACACCCAAGACGTGAAGTGTCTTGCGGCTGTACTATCGAACTCCCGCCCGGTCTCAATTTCATTTTTAAGCATGGTTCCGTCCACGATAGCCATAAAGCCACTCGTGACTCCTTCCTACATCTCGCGGATGACCGGAAATCACCCGACTTCTACCGTACTAAGCAGGGCTAAGCATTGACACGTGCCTAAACCTAATATAGGATTAAGTACGATATCTGGACAAGGGCAGGTATAATGCAACAAGTGTTTTCATATAACTCCTACAACTTAATGCAGTAAACAATTAAAAGTACTCAAGATATATTGATAAAACGATGGGTTCAGCATGCACCGGGGCTTGCCTTTCAGAAAAGTCGAGGGCCGGTGGTCTGGACACTCAGGAAGGTCGTCTGCAGGCACTCCTTCGCCTGCTGGATCCTCGGGCTCCTGCTGCTCCTGGTCCTCCTCCGGAATCACAGGCTCGAATTCGAGGAGTGTTACCCCCTCCGGTGCACCTATTGCATGAATGCACAATAAATATAATGGATGCATAAATGGGTGCAACATGCTCGGAATGAAATGCATTTCAGAATAAAATACTCTATTCAAGTTATTTTACTAGTACGTGCAAATCTCTTCTCTAGTAGAGAAGTACTCACCTAATCTACTTAACCTAAGATAAAGCTGCTCATCCTCAGTTAAGGCCCTAACACCTAACAATTACAAAAGTAGCATGTCTTAGGATATTACACCATATCAATCAGCAAAACACCACAGTAAGCATTCTGGACAGCAGCTACTTGTTTTTATCACAACTGAAGATTTACAATTCCAAAAGATATGATCTAAGAAAATCTGGAAAGCCTAAGAAATGCACTACAATTCATTTTCAGACCTCAACTCCAAACTCCTAAGTTTTCCATGTCAAACTTCACAAGTTCCAGAATCTGTCTTCTCCAACACAGAGAATAGCAGATTTTGAACTGCCACTTTAAACAACAGTAACTCTCAAACTACTAAGCCAAATGCTTCCAAATTTTAACACAAGCTAGTTCATCAAGTTTACTCCAACTTTGGTATTTACAGGTTGTCCAGCAACCAATTTTATCAAAGCCAGATTTAGAATTACTACTTAGCTGTCCAGAAAACCTAAATTACAAAGGTTAAATATTTATTGATGTGGCAAACATTCTCTAAAACCAAACTAATGCTACTACAAGTTCACAAATATCACAAAGACACCAGAAAGTAAGGTGTGCCAACCTAGAACATTTATTTAAACCCATTTCTTAATTTACTTAAGTAATTAAGTGAAATTTCAAACATATATATAAACTGCTCCTAAAATTGTACAAAAATTACAGGGAACTCTCTGACCCAAAAAGAGACCACAGTAAAAATTTGAACAAGTTTTATTCACAGAAACTCCCTACACAAAATTCACAAGCTAATAAGGCTGATTTTTGCATAAATAGGAAACCCTATTGAAAAGTGTCAAACAACAGATTTCATATTTTTCTTAGACAGTCTAGGGTACCAAGACATTCTCCAAAAAGTTATATGAACATTGCACATGTAGAAAAATTACAAAAATTCATTTAAGTATTTCCTAGAATAACAAGATAGCATTATAACTTGGAAATTAATTAAGCACTGATGCCCAAATTTTTACCAGAGCTAGGACTAGCATAGAGTAACCTACCCATCAAATTTTATGATTTATGGAACACTACAGCTCAAGTTATAAATTTAACAAATTTGCATGCATTCCAAAACACATTTAAAGGATCTATTAAATTCTCCTAAAAATTAAACATCACATTCCAGATTTATATTTTTCTAAAATACTACACATCATGTGGACCCTAATAAAATTTATCTCATGATTTTTGGATCATTAAAACCCTAGATCTATATTTTTCCAACTTGTACAAAAATCAGTGACAAAATAATAAAAATGAATTTCGTTTCAGATGAACTGGGCCGGCCCGGAAAACTCGGCCCACACTCGCGCGCGCGCGGCCCGCTCAGCGCTCCCGCCCGCGCGCGACACTGACAGGCGGGCCCCCGCGGTCAGCGACCGGAGACCGGGGAGGCGGAGACCCGCGAGCTCCGACGAGCTCGAGCTCGCCGGAGAAGGGCTCGCTCGGCCAATCGGACACCGCCTCGTGTTCTCCGTCACCCGGTGCGTCGATTGGTGCTCGTGGAACGGATGGGGATGGGGTGGAAGGGGCTTGTCACCGCGAGCGGCGGCCGGTGATGTCCGGTGGCGGCGCACCGTCGCCGGTGAGGATACACGGTGCGGTCTAGGCTCGGTACGAGCTTCACCGAAGCTAGGCGGATCCATTTTGCTAGGAAGGGAGGGTGGAGAGAGACCCGAAGCACCCCGACCACGGTGAGGTCCCATGGCGGGCTCCGGCGACCTCTCGGAGGCGGGGAAGAAAGCAATGCGGCTCACCTTGAGTCAAATTGCTGGCTTCGGGGGGGTCAGGGAGATGGAGGATGGTGAGGCGGAGGGAGTGGCGAGGTCTGGTGGACTGCGATGCGGTGGTGAGCGGGCACGAGCTTCGCCGGAGAGGGGCGGCAATGGCGGCTCAGTTTTCTTTGTGTCGAAGCCGAATGAGGGAGGGAGAGGAACTGGGGCAGCTCTGGTGCGGCGTGGCGACCTTGTAGGTTCGGTGGACTGACCAGTGGGACCACGGCCGGCGCATGGCCGCCACCGAGCCCCCACGCGTCGCCGCGGCCCTGCCTCCGGTCGGCCACGACAGACGACGAAGTCGGGTTCGACTGAATGAAGACTGTCATTCGATGACTGACAGCGTGATTTCAACGAAGAATATCTCCTAAACCAGCTCGAGTTAGTCGAAGATGATTACACCAATTTTGTAGAGCTACATGAGGTCTACAAGTTTGTCAATTGGAGTTTGGGCTGGTTCAGCCTAGATTTGAAACTACAGAGCTCTAAAGTGGTGCTTGATGAAACTGAAACTTAGTTTCAGTCACTATGCCGACTGAAACCCTAACTTCAAGACATTATATCTCCTAAACTATTGAGAACCAGGTGATGATGATATTGACAAAGTTGTAGAGCTATGTGTGGACAACAACTTTGTCAATTGGCTCAAAGACTGGTTTGGCCTAGTTGGTGAGTTACAAGTTGCTAAAGTGAGGTACAGTGAAACTGAAAAGTCCAATTTCCAGACTTAGAATTTTTCTAAGTGTTGATTCCCACTCAAGCTGACTTGTGGGCCATTTTTTAGCATGCTCTGGTCATTTTCATGAGATGGCCACATTAGAACTTTTGTTCCTCATGAAATTCTCTACAACTTTGCTTAAGGGTGCTCTTCCATGCAAGGTCTCTAAATTAGACTTTTTAATTGGTCAAACTAGGGCCTTCTAGGGTCAAAGGGTGGTCAAACTTCTCTTGGAGGGCAATTTAGTGATTTTGGTCAACATGAACCTTGTTCCAAATGTTACCCTAAGTATAACTAAGGTGTTGAAGGTCATGATTGGCTACCTTACCTTTTTGTTACACCAACTATCAAGTACTTCATGAAATAAATCAAACAAACCCTAAAATAATCACATGTGTTGCATCACATAAAATAACAAACATGAATGATGCATGCTTATGCCCATGCCATGCAATGCAATGCAATTAAGGACTAAACACTTGAAGTGTTACAGATCCTATCACCCTCCGCGAGGTAAAGACGGTGGTTGTATCGGGCTCGTCGTCGTCTGGCGGCCCACGCCCGCCTAGAGCGACGGTACCGGCGGATTGCACCCTCGGGCTAGGAGAGCTCATAGTCCTCGTCGGTTGGGTGCCTGGGTGGAAGTAGGACCATATCGTAGCCATAGCCAAGCGACATGAACTTCAAACTCCCGAACCAGATCACCGTGGCCAACGGAATAGGGCGTTCAGGGTCAGCCATCTAGGAAAAAAGGCGGGAAAGCGACGTTGGCACGCAGCGATCCCCTACCTGGCGCGCCAACTGTCGGTGTTCGGACCCGAGGGGGTCCTAAACCAACGAGTAAATGCTGCGTGTCCCTTTCCTGGATGGTGATGCAAGGAGAACACACGGGGGTTGATCCTGATTCGGGCAAAAGAAGGCCCTACGTCCAGCGGGGAGGGAGAAGTTTGTATTTCCTTGCACCGAGGTGCTCGTGTAGGGGTTACAAGCATGCGAGGGAGGGCGTCGAGCCCAAGTCTCAAAGAGAGGAAAAAGAGGACAAGGGTGATTGCTTGAGATATCGATCTCTATCTTGCGTCTTGCCTGTTGTCCCTTATTTTTCTTGGTCTGTTTTTTTGGTCCCCCTTGTAGAACCCTGGCCTACCCTTTTATAGGGCGAGAGGAGGCCAAGACGACGGGGAGCCTTGAGATGATGTTTTGTCGATTTCTGTTGAGATGACCGTAGCGACGTGCCCTGGGAATGGCCGGCCATCCCTGGACACCATGGCGTCGTGGGAGACGAGACGGCGAAATGACCCAGAGCGCCGTGCCATACCATCCTTCCCTTTCCGTTGAACTGTGCCGAGCATCGAGGTTGGGTCGAGGCCGGGTCGAGACCGGATGGATAAGGCCGAATCCCCGAGATTGCGGAGTACGGGCCTTGTCTTATCCTCCCTCGAGGGTGATCGATGGCAAACAGTGCGCGGTAAGGTGGGTACAGTGACCGTTTTCACCTCCTATCATGGGATGGGCGGTAAAACAGTGAGATCTGACACTGGCATTGTTCCCACGTCGATCCTGATCGCAGCCATGCCGGTAGGTGGTAGTAGGTAACCGCATTAAATGCTATGGCTTTTGTCCCGGGGTAGGTAAAGAGAAGGAGTCGAGGCGCTTGACCCGGGCTCACGCGAGTCGGAGTTTTTCCCAGTGGGCGGACGAGCCTCGCGCGGGTCGGAGTGCGGTCGAGGTACCTTGCTGTACGGGATGGGGCGCGGTCGAGGCGCCCCCGTCGAGGGTGCCTCGTACGAGTCGGAGCCGGAGCGCGGTCGAGGCGCTCCGTCGAGCGGGCCTCGTACGAGACGGACCGGATACGCGGTCGAGGCGGGCCGCCTTTTATTGCGGTTTCAGTCGTTTTAGTTTTTTATTAGCGATGGATGTGGGTACCCTATACTGTTGGTACCGACAAATTTATTTAGAGATACAAATGTTGCACATATTTTCTACAAATCGAGTCAAACTTGTGGCACACACACCAACACGCGACAATTATTTAGGGACGGCGGGAGTACCTATTTATCCGTTGTTACCAAAATCAGGTTATTCCAATGAATATATTTAGGAATACCCCTCCCGCCGCCCCTGTGCCACAAAAAATCTAAGTTCGGTCATTGCTATATCCAACAGAACCCCTTAATGCCTTGTTTGGTTATTCCTCATTCTATGGGGGTTAGTGGGGATTGAGGGGGGTTTAAACGGAGAGGGTCAAGTTCCCCGATGACCACCTAACCCAACTTATACATATCCGCCTCCACCATGCTCCCGCTAGCTCATCTCCGTCCATAACTAACACTCCAAGGGATCTTGATCTTATGAGGTTTCAATGTTTCACCGAACATCAACCATCGTCGGTGCTTTGTTGTTGCTTCGCATGCCTTTTTTATTTGCCACGGGCATGGAATCTGTGTTGTTGACAATGGAGTTTTTCTACGGAGTAGAAGGTAAGTTTTTGCTACGTCGTCCGTTTGATTTGACATGAGAAATCTTTCCGTTTCGTGACTAGTGCATAATTCCAACCAAATTTTGTATTGCTTCTTAGGCTATGTTTAGATCCTTCAAACTTCCAAAAATTTTACAAGATTTCCCGTCACATCGAATCTCTGGATGCATGCATGAAGCATTAAATGTAGGTAAAAAAATAACTAATTGCATAGTTTGTCTGTAAATGTCGAGACGAATCTTTTGAACCTATTTAGTCCATGATTGGACAAATTTTACCAAATAACAACGAAAAGTGCTATAGAAATTTATTGCTAAAATTTTTTGATCTAAACACTGCCTACATGCCACAAGCTATAGGAATTTATTGCTATAGGAATTTATTCTACTACATGACTTCTCTCCGATGCTCCAAAGCAGAATAGGCGGGAAACCACAAGTTATAGATCCGGTTAAAAAACGGCTAACTCCGCTCGTATAAAAAAAGGAAAAACATTTATTCTTTTCTTTCTAAGATGTTTGGTACAATTTTTTCGGCTCTCGTATGGAAACTGCTGTTGAAGTCGAAACCGAAACGTGCCAGACAAACCCTATATATAATTTGATTTTCATGCACACTAGAGCTGCTCTAACAACGTGCGTCAAAAAACCGGCCCCTACCTACATGCCACGTGGTAATTGCGGTATCAAACAACACGGATAGTACAGTAATTACGTCTCCGACCAACGTTGCTCCCCCTTCTTCCTTCCTGCGTGTGGGTCAAATTCGAGCCGAGACACATGCTCATTCCTTTTGCACGCTTTAAAGCTATCCCCACACAACATTCTCGTCGCCTCGCCGATCACTCTTCTTCCTCGCGCCCCTCCGCACACGCGCACATGCCACCTGAGCTTAGCTCAGCTTAGCTTACACTACTGTCGCCCCCCTCCTCGCGCGGAGGTTGTGCGCGCGCGCGCACACACACAAACCGAAGCCCTCCCATCCCCCTTCAAACGCGCGCAGCCATGGAGAGTGGCGGCATCATTGCGGCATGTACTCGCCAATGATTGATCTCTCATCGTCTCTTCTTCCAACCACCTCCGCGTCCTCGTCCTCGTCCTCGCCCTCCTCCCTTCCCTGCCCGTCTGCCCGCCTTGTCTCCCCAAAATGACCAGCAACAGCAGCCAGAACATCAGCAGCTGCAGCACCGGCGGAAGCGACGCGGCGGTCGGCGGCAACTGGCTCGGCTTCTCGCTGTCGCCTCACATGGCGGCGACCATGGACGGCGCGGCCGACGGCTCCAGCGGCGTTCCGGTGCAGCAGCACCACGGAGGCCTCTGCTACCCTCCCGTCGTCTGCTCCTCGCCCGCGCCCTTCGGCTACGCTCTCGGCGGCGGCCAGGATGGTCCCGCCAATGCTAGCGGGGGGTTCTACCCCGGGCTCTCCTCTATGCCGCTCAACTCCGACGGCTCCCTGTGCATCGTGGAGGCCCTCCATAGGAGCGAGCAAGAACGTCACGGTAATAAGCTAGCTCCTCAACCAATGATTCAATGGCATTGTTTCTAGGTCGGCAATGAGATCTTCCGACCACTAGCTCGATCGTACTTGCTACAGTCGCGTTCTTGGTTTGGTTGGTTCGTGAGCTAGTACGTTCTTGGATAGCTCTGACAGATTCTTGTTTCGTGATCGATCAGGGGTGGTGGTGTCCTCGTCATCGCCCAAGCTGGAGGATTTCTTGGGCGCGAGCACCGCGATGGCGCTGAGCTTGGACAGCTCCAGCTTCTACTACGGCGGTGGTCACGGCCACCACGCGCACGGTCACGGTCACGGCCACGACCAAGGCGGCTACCTACAGCCGCTGCAGTGCGCGGTGATCCCCGGTTCTGGCGGGCACGACGTGTACGGCGGGCACGCGCAGCTGGTGGACGAGCAGTCCGCCGTGGCAATGGCGGCGAGCTGGTACTCGGCACGCGGTGGCGGCGGCGGCGGCTACGACGTCAACGGCGCCGGCGCCATCGTGCCGTTGCAGGGCCACCCGCACCCGCTGGCCCTTTCCATGAGCTCCGGAACGGGGTCCCAGTCCAGCAGCATCACCATGCAAGTCGGCGGCCACGCCGACGCCGTCACCGAGTACGTCGCCATGGACGGGAGCAAGAAGCGCGGCGGCGGCGGCGGGCAGAAGCAGGCCGTCGTCCACCGCAAGTCCATCGACACATTCGGGCAGCGCACGTCCAAGTACCGCGGCGTCACCAGGTATCCCCAGTCTCCCCACTCCCGACCGTCCGTACGCCATGGCCGTGGCCGTGGCCGTCGCACCCGCACCCGCACCATCCGGCGGCGCCCGTCCCGCACGAGTCGCTCACAGGCCGCGTGGTTTCCGCCGTGTAAAAGCAGGCATAGGTGGACGGGGAGGTATGAGGCGCACCTCTGGGACAACAGCTGCAGGAAGGAAGGCCAGTCCCGGAAAGGCCGGCAAGGTACGCGCCACTGCCGCCATTCCTTTCATCTCCGTCACCTACTAGGAGTAGTAGTAGAACTCCCTGTGCTCACCTGATGAACTGCACTCCCGTGTCTCTCTGCTGAACCTTCGCCATGGGGATTGGTTAACTTCTGGGACGACGTACTACTGCCACTGCCTCCCTGCAGTTTATCTCGGTAAGCACGTGCATTTCGTATTTAATTACTGCTCACTAGGATCAGTAATCATGTGTGTAGGCAGGTCACATGTTTCAGGTGTCTTTGTGAACGAGAGGTCTGAGATTTTGTCTCCTTGTGTTTTCTGGTTGGCTTAGGCGGGTATGACATGGAGGAGAAGGCCGCGAGGGCGTATGACCTGGCGGCGCTCAAGTACTGGGGGAAGTCCACGCACGTGAATTTTCCGGTAATGAACTGAATACACAACGATAGTCTGAATGTGGTGTCTTCACAATGTGTGCTGATTGATGTTCTTGTTCTTTCCACCGTTTTGACGCGGATTCAGATCGAGGACTACAGGGATGAGCTTGAGGAGATGGAGAACATGAGCAGGCAGGAGTATGTCGCTCACCTGAGAAGGTATTAATCCTGTTTCTGATGCTTGCTTAGAATGTTTGAGTTGTTCGAACAGATTGTGACGGAGGGAATCGAATCGATCGCCATTTGTTGCAGGAAAAGCAGCGGGTTCTCGCGCGGCGCTTCGATCTACCGGGGAGTGACCAGGTTTGTGCACCACGGCTGGATCATTGCGAAATACACGGCCTATTTGCACGTTGTGTGTACTAGTAGAAGGTTACTGAAACAATCGCTAGGGCCTTGTTTAGATCATCTCCAAAAGTTAAGGTAGTGTTTAGATGGAGTGTAAAGTTCCTCTAGCACTTTTTGTCGTTATTTTGTAAAATTTATCCAATCATGGACTAACTGGGCTCAAAAGATTCGTCTCGCCATTTACAGACAAACTGTGCAATTAGTTATTTTTTTTATCTACATTTAATACTCCATGCATGCGTCCAAAGATTCGATGTGATGGAGAATCGTAAAATTTTTGGAACTTTGAATGAACTAAACGCACCCTAAGAATTTTTTTCATACTCTCCGTCACATCAATCTTTCACGCATACATGCAATATTAATGTAGGTAAAAAAATAATTAATTACACAGTTTAATTGTAAATCATGAAACGAATCTTTTAAGCCTAGGTAGCTCATGATTGGACAATATTTGTCAAATACAAATGAAACGCTACAGTTCCCAATTCAATTTTTCTAACATTTTTTATCTAAAACAAGGCCTAGTTGTATTTCCGGCAGGCATCACCAGCACGGGCGGTGGCAGGCGCGCATCGGCCGCGTCTCGGGCAACAAGGACCTCTACCTGGGAACATTCAGTATGTCTTCTTTCTTTCACCTTCTCATCACGCTTCCGAGTCGTTATCAGTGCTGGCTCATCCATCCGTCTAGAGAAGCCTGCAATGGAATCTCAACTTCTGTCTACTTATCACGCATCATGATCACCAGTGCGACTGCTCGCTGCCGGGCTATCCGTTGCCGCCGCAGAGGTGTGTCACGGTTTAAGGACGCAGGGTGTCCAGTCACAATGATCGAAAACCGAGCGAGCATCCCCAATGATGCTCTCTGCGACTGCGATGCCCTGGCCCTCCTCCCCCAAAGATTGTTTAGCCCTCTGCGTGCTTTTGGCTCTCCCGCTCGCGCATGCATCGCCTCGCCGGCCCCAGTGGTCTCGCTCTCGCGAATGCATCCGGCCTCCTTTTCCTAAGGCTGGCGCCGCCGCAGTCGGGGGCTGGCCGCGCTCGGCTTTGCGTTCGCACGCTCGATCGCGTCGCTTTCGCGCTTTGCCCGTTTGACCGCTGGCCCGGCCAAAAGCGCATTTCCGATGGCTGTCACTCCTGGCGCGTCTCTCGTGTTGGTGGTGTTTAAGCGGGTGTTAAGGTGGAGCCGTTTTTGTGCAGGCACGCAGGAGGAGGCCGCGGAGGCGTACGACGTGGCGGCCATCAAGTTCCGGGGCCTCAACGCCGTCACCAACTTCGACATCACGCGGTACGACGTCGAGAAGATCATGGAGAGCAACACGCTGCTCCCGGGCGAGCAGGTCCGGCGCAAAAAAGACGGCGACGCCGCCGCCGTCCCGGTCTCGGAGGCTGACGCCGTCGCCCGCGCAGCCGCGGCGCTGGTGCAGGCCGGCGGCAGCTGCGTGGCGGACACGTGGAAGATCCAGGCCGCGGCGCTGCCGGCTGCTGCTGCTGTCGCGCGGGCCGACGAGCACCGCGGCGGCGGCCAGCACCAGGACCTGCTGTCGAGCGAGGCGTTCTCGCTGCTGCACGACATCGTGTCCGTGGACGCTGCTGGGACCGGGGGCGGCAGCGCTAGCGCGCACATGTCCAACGCGTCGTCGCTGGCCCCGAGCGTGAGCAACTCCCGGGAGCAGAGCCCGGACCGGGGCGGCGGCGGCCTCGCTATGTTCTTCGCCAAGCCCGTGGCGGCGGTGCCCAGGCTGGCCTGCCCGGTGCCGCTGGGATCCTGGGTCTCGCCGGCGGCGGCGTCGTCCGCCAGGCCTGGCGTGTCCATCGCGCACCTGCCGATGTTCGCCGCGTGGACCGACGCATGAACGAACATCCATGGGCATTAGAAGGGTGGAGGTAGATGGATAGGCAAAAACTGTGGTTCTTTTGGTTTGATTAGGGCATGCCTATTAGCTGGTTAAGGTTTACTAGTTGCGTAGTGGAGCGGTAGTCTAATCGACATATGTCAAGTCTAGAACTAGCCATGCGTGGCTGCTCGGCCTCTTGCGAAGTTGCGATTCCTCCATTTGCGTTGCGAGGAGGTTTCTTTTTGTAATATCGGGGCTAGCAGCAGCATGGTTCCTCCTATAGCCACACTGATTTGGAGTGGGATGGTTAGTGTTGATCTCCTAACCTCAACTACGAAAATATGCCAAGTAATATAAGTTTAAACTTCTGTTGAATTCATAAGTGTGCTGGAATTCACTCGCATGAGCTAGGCTAGGGTCGTGCTAACACTGCGTCTACCTCTCTATAGTCTATACCGTCTCCGGCGGCGACGGCTTTTGATCTGATGTCCAGGTTCAGTTTCATATGGTGCTCGTGCTACTCGGCTAGATAGACGGGGGTGCTCGCGGGAAGATGACCAAACGCACTGTTCCCGTGCGTGCAGCGCCATGGCCCACCGTCCTTTCCACTGTCTTGGTGACGCAGCGCGTGTTGGCCGGGTTGCCGGGAAATCAGCAAGCGCGGCCGGCGTCGCACCGCCCGAAAGCCGGGATCCGCTCCGCCGCCTCGTCCCAACTCCCGGTCCCGGGCCCGGCCCGCGCGTTCCGTCCGGTCATATCTCAGCGGGCGCGCGGCGTGCCAGGCCAGCCAGACCCCCGCCAAACACGCGGACGCGGCCTAGCTCACCGCGACGCGCGGTCGGCGCTGGCGGTGGTGGGTGGGGGTGGGGGGCATGCCGCGCTGCCCTGCGCCGGCGGCACCCGCATGTCTCCTGTAGTCTTGTTCCTGTTCTTCCGTCTCCTTCGCCCAAGGCTCCACGCAACACGCTCCATGGGCACCGTGACGGTTACCAACTACCGTACGGAGTTTCGTGCCCGTGCGCCACACGACGGGCACAATAGGCCCATAAAGGTTCGGCCAGGGCCTGCTAGGCTTGGTTTCCATCTACTAGGGCCAGAACAGGCTAACCACGAGGCCCAGCCCGTGTGGCATTTATTGGTGCCGGGCGATTTTATGTTCAGTTCTGACTTGGGTCATTTGATGGGTGTCGCCGTGTCGTGGCTACGCGCAGATACGGTGTACTATACTGTCGTATATGCATTGCTGGACTGGGCTGTCCACCTGCCAGCCATTTTATAGCTTGGAATCCTTAGATCGTGCAGCGAAATACGGGTTTGTACTGAGTGTCACCCGCTGTCAACTGCGCGTCTTTTACAGTGGCAAGTTATTGGGTTCGCTCAGGCTAGCCGTGCGTTTTTACTGTCCTGCGTGCTGTTATTATTTTCTTTTACAAAGCCCTGCACGCCGTCGGTGGCGTAAATCAATCTATCTACCATATACAAAGAGGAACGGATTCCTCCAAAGCCAGCCTGTCCACGTTAGCAAAAATACCTCCCACCGTTGGATCTCCGGTTGGATGGCTAGATTAGTTCCTAGGTCCTCTTTCGACCGCAGTAAAATATCTGGCTTCTCGAAGCCTCTCCCCGTCCACTCCATCTCATCTCCCCTTTCTCCGTCTCTCCCTCCCTCTCTTCCGTGCGCCGCCGCACCGGCCGGGGTGGCCGCTCTCCGGCGTGGAGGGCCACTGGCGGTGGCGCTCCTCCCTCCCACTCTCCCCACGTGCCCGCGCACCAGGCCGCTCCTCCGAGGCGGCGGCGCACCGGGCACCCTCAGCGTGGCCGGGGCCAAGGCGCGCTCTCGGTGGCCGCCCCCCTGACGGTGCGCCCCCGGCACGGCGGCGCAGTGCCAGGCAGCACCGGTGACCGCGGCTGCCAGTCGTCCCCCGCTCCCCCTGCGCGGCGATTGAGAGTACTAATAATTATATAAAAAATAGGCTAATGGTATAAAAAGGTGCATCAAAACACCCTTTTTTTATATATGTATACAGCTGCTGCTTTGAAAGCCGGTAGTGGCCATCCAAGTGCCACGTCAATAAAAAAAAGGATTGGGCAAGTTGCGCGCCACGACAAAAATTGGACAAGTTTCCCGCGTGTCGTCTACCAGTTAGCTGGGCGAAAAAATCAAACAATACAATACAATCCACGCGCCATGATATTTGTAGCACGTACGAGTACATACGTCATCAGAAAAAAAAAATCCCCACTCCATACGAAAACGCCCCCAGCCCCAGGCGAGGTCCAGGGCCCCACCTTCAATAATGCGTGACGTCACCATCATCCGAGCAAATTGTGCTACCCGGCAAAGACAAAACCATCATTAAGCTAGCAGCGGCCACTTCTACCAGATCGCTGGGCTGCTGCGGCCATGATGGCTCGCGTCCGGTCCGCCATGACCGTCAAGCCCACGTAGCACTGACCGATCAGGGCAATCGCCCATCCCTTGGCTTGTACTGCACGACGAGGCCTTCCGATTTCCGAACTCCAAGCAGCGTCACACAAAGGGAGGATGCACTTGATCGCCCATTATCGTTCTCTGAGGGCTGCGGGCGGAGGAGGCCTCAACCTCAACCACCACCACACACCACCCCCCGCGCGCGCGCGTGCGCGTCCACCGTCCACGGCCGCACCAAACCGTCATGTGAAACGCGCTTGCTTTGCTTGCTTACGCACTGGCACTGTGCTCGTCCTCTACCGGGGAAAAATGCCTCGGCACGGCACCAGC
Source organism: Saccharum hybrid cultivar R570 (assembly GCA_038087645.1). Classification (NCBI taxonomy): domain Eukaryota; kingdom Viridiplantae; phylum Streptophyta; class Magnoliopsida; order Poales; family Poaceae; genus Saccharum; species Saccharum hybrid cultivar. The sequence continues at coordinate 1,818,921 of JAQSUU010000029.1, read as the reverse complement.
TGTCCCGCAGTCGCGGCGACGTGCGGTGATCAGCATGACGATAAGGTAGGACAACTCGGCAAGGGTCAAGCGTTGCCACTTCCACGTAGACGTCGTCCACCTGACTCTCGGTTACTCACAGCTCAGCTCCAGAGGAGCCCACCTGACCTGAGGTCCTGAGGATGAAGTCATGAGTGCCCGAAATGGACTACTACTACCGGAATTAGTTTTTTAATAGCTTGACACGGCAGCGGAAGACAAACGTTCCATTTTATCCTACTGTAGTTCGGACTTCGGACACTCATTCCATGACCATGAGATCAGTTCGCCCGGTGTAGCAAGCACATTGTTGTCTTCTAGAAGTATTCGGTAAAACGTCAGTGTTACAGAAGCTTCTCTTTGCTTGACATTTGCTTTGAGGGTAAGGGAAAAAAAACGCCCAGCAAATTGACATGTCCAGTCTGGGAAAAAATATGTTCTGCCCGACAGAAAGAACAGTTTGACCAGCTGCTGGAAACTTTCCCCACAATGATCATGGGCATATGGATGGAGGAGACACAGATCTTCCAATCATGTGACACTGCGCTCGACAACTCCCAACTTTCCCCAGCGTCAAGCGGGGACAGGTACAACAAACACACATGGACAAGCCCACGATCTGGATCTACTCTCAACTTCACAAGTCACAAGTAGAGCAAGAGATCAGCGTCCAGCTGCATCTACCAGGACGTCTCCTGATCCAGTGACACTTCTTTTTGCCTTCACCAATCGTACAGGCGAACAAGTTTGTGCTGTTACATCCTTGAGAATGATCCACACATGAGCACCAAAAATTTGTTACAAAAGAATGGAGGGGGACCCTGGGCCTGGAAGAGCCACGACGCAACAAATTTTACAGGCCGAGGAAACTGTATCTACACCTCCGAGGCGGAGGAGGTTCCTCTTCACGTGTGGATATCATCATGCCGTGCAGCCAGGACAGATCCGGGAAGGCACAGCTGCACAAAGCATATCTTTCGAATCTCAGCCAAGGGCTGCTGCCATGTCCATAGCAGTGAGCCAGTTAACACATCCCCTCCCCCCAGCACTTCCATGGTGACTCACTGTTTTCCACACCTATCAATTTCTGTTTTACACATTTTACTCGACCTGCTCGCCTATGAGGTCAAGGCCTACTAACAAGAAGGAGATACCCTGGAACAGGAGGAAGTAGAAGTGTATACCCTGCTTCGAGAGCAAGCTTCGGGCGGCCGCGGTTAGGAGCAACATCGAGAGCGCGAGCTCCTTCTTGTATATCCGGTTGTGCTTCTTTTTCGCGTCCTTCTTTGATGCCAGCTGCTCCTTTGCAACCGCGTCGAGGTTCGGTGCAGAGCCTGTCTTTAGGTGCTTCAGCTCCTTGGGGGCCAGGGAAATGAGATCGCCCTCTGATGAGCGGCCTGATTTCTTGGTCACCACCCACTCGTATGCGCTTCCAAGCTGGAACAGACCGGAGATCATGGCGTTGAACTTTGTCACAGACATGGTGTTCTCGAAGAGCAGGTATGGGATGATGAAAGGGAATGACTTCGGAGAAGGTAGGATGTTGAGCAAGGACATCAGGGCAGGAATGTAGCACACGACCCAGTCAGGAAGCTCAGCTTCAGGCACAAACATCGTCATCGGGAGGATGATGCAGAAGAGCGTGAAGGAGTAGAAAGGTAATATGAGCTTTCGAAGCAGGAAAAAAAGGAAAATCAGGTTGGCTTTCTTCCAAAACGCAATCTGCAGCAAGTGAAATAAAGTGAACAATAAATTAGAAGTCTGGAAGGTAAATTATATTCATAGCAATAACTAAAAGATAATTGAGGAGCAAGTTAATAGAGTATCATATTATAGTCTACAAATAGAGGTACAATTTATATTGCACTGCGTGGAAGCCAAATGATGACAGCATCTTAAAAGTGCATCAACCTAAGTAGGACTGTGGAAAGGTACATAATGTAGAGTACAGGTTCTAAGCAATGAATTGGATGGATCCAGATACTCAGATCAAAAGCATCACACACAAAACATCTAGCTTTTCATGCTTTTATTAGCATGTACATCATTGGAGCACACTCTGGGCACGGACAGACGTGTCCCATAGCCAAAGAAAATAAACCATTGCAAGGATGTATTTTATTAGCATAATGCGATCTTACTAAACATTATGTTAATTGAACAAGAGCATTGCAATACCTTGCATTTGATGATGTCCGGTAAACAAAGCCTGAATAGCTGCATTGGACCGGAATGCCACCGATGCTGCTGCTTCCTGTAAGCCTCATAAGACTCGGGCAATTCGCACTGGCACTGTCCACAATACGATAAAAATCAGGTCAACTGAGGAAAACATAAACATGAGCAAACACCAATTGGAAGATTTTCATATCAGACTAGTACCTCAACATCATTCAGGAATATAAACTTCCAGCCATGGAGATGTGCCCTAACAGCAATGTCCATATCCTCCACGGTTGTCCGTTCCATCCATCCACCTGAGTCCTCTAATGCCTTGATCCTCCACACCCCAGCAGTGCCATTGAACCCAAAGAAGTTCAAGAACACTCCATTCACCTGCTGTTCCACCTCAAAGTGGAAGCAAAGATTAATATACTGCAACCGAGTCAGCAGGTTCTCATCCTTATTCACAAAGGACCATCTTGCTTGCACGAGCCCAAGTTCATCATTGTCCTGCAATGGTCCATTTGACGAATTAGACTTAGAATCCTAAAAGGAAGACAAACAATCGAAAGTAAATTCCCCTCAATTCACCTTGAAATGTGGCACAGTGCGCTTCAGAAAGTCAGGATGAGGTTGGAAGTCTGCATCAAAGATGGCGACAAATTCGTAATCCTTCACATAGCTGCAGCTCATGGCTGACTTAAGGTTTCCAGCCTTGTAACCATCCCTCAACACACGGTGCCTGTACACAATCCGGGCACCTTGCTGTTGCCATTTGGCCACCTCTTCTCTAATCAGAGTCTGTGTGAGTGGGTCATCGGAGTCATCCAACACCTGAACCAGGAAGTTGGATTTCGGCCAGTCAAGGTTGCACACGGCCGCAATTGATTGTTGATACACCTGAACCAACCCAACAACAAACCAATTGTCAAAAGACTGAGAGGTAGGTGCCCAGAATTGCGTATTTAGAGCGAGAAAGACAACACCAACCTCCTTCTCGTTGCACATTGGTATCTGGACAAGTACCATGGGGTAGTACCCGGCATCCGGGTCCTCCGCATCAGGCAATGCAAGGGACTTGGGCTTGGGCTTGATGCGCTTGATGTGGATGTAGAAGCAACCAAGGCACTGGATGAGGCGGTCGGCGCTCTGGATGAGGAAGAGCACGACGCAGGCGTCGGTGAGGAACTGTATCCCCGGCGCAACGTAGGTGGCGCGGAAGCGCAACCAAGAGGCGTAGAGCGACTCGAGGCCGATGACGGGGAGGGCGAGCGCGGAGGCGGCGAGATTCCAGCCGTTGAAGTAAGCGGCGACCTCGACGGCCAGGAGGAGCAGGGAGACGACGAGGAAGGCCTTGATGAAGCCGTAGAACCTGGAGCGCACGACGGGGCTCTCGCCGGTGGCAGCCACCACGCCGGCCTCGGCGTCGGTCCTCCCCGCGGCCACCCTGCGCCTGGCGGCGCCGCCTAGCGCGACGGCGGCGGAGGCCAGCGAGGCGAGGCACCCGGCGGCGCGGTGCGCCTTGAGGAGCAGCACCCACCTGATCTGCTTGGCGTTCTTGGTGCGGCCCCCCTTGCGGCGGCCGCCGGCGGCCAATATGTCCTCGTCGTCGTCCTCCGGCGAGGAGATCTCGGAGATGGACCAGTTGGGGTTCTCCATCTTGACCACCACCGGCGTGCCCCGGTAGGCGTCGCCGCCGGCCTTGCCGCCCCACAAGCCGCTCCACGGCGCCATCAATGGCCGGTCCAAAGAAGCCGCCGCCTCCCCCGGCCTAGACCACGCCTCTCGTTCTCTCGCCTCCCAAAATAGCCGCTCAATCCGCCAGACGCTAATCCTGGGCTTCCTTTCCTTTTGGCCCCGCCAGCTCCACTCCAATGCCAATCCCTCTCCTCACAGGAAAATTCCCAGAGTTTACTAGTACTAGTGCTACTCTGCAGAAGCTCCGCTCCACTTCCGTTTGAGAGTGAGCTTTATGAAGATGAGGGGAAGAGGAGGGCAGAGGTGTGAGCTGATGCTGCTGAAGGCGACGAAGGACTGGGAAACAGCTCAACACGTCTGGGGAGAGAGAAAGCGGAGGGAGATCCGGCGGAAGGGAAGCCCCCAATATTTTACGAGATGTTCGTTCTCCCGTCCTTCCGCATGTCTGTGGTCTTCCGCGGCGCGTTGTTTTGGTTGAGTATTCCTACTTCTGGCCTTGGTTTGGTAAGGCTTTTAATTTGGGCGTTAATTACGCGGCTGGGGGGGGGGGGGGGGGGGGGGGTTAAACATGGCAGGGGAAGGGCAAAAGAGGAATATGGGTGTGCTTAGTTCGCGAAATTTTTTTCGCTTAGGCTACTATAGCATTTTCGTTTTTATTTATCAATTAGTGTTTAATTATGGACTAATTAGACTCAAAAGATTCGTCTCCTGATTTTCTACCAAACTGTGTAATTAGTTTTTCTTTTCGTCTACATTTAATACTCCATGTGTCCAAACATTCGATGTGACGGGAAAAAATTTTGGAACTAAACGTAGCCTTTCTGGATTTTTTTCACATTTCACACCTGGCCTACCCTGTAGGCGTTTGAAATCAACTTCAATTGTCGCCAGATTTTCATGAGAAATTGCGAAATTAGGATCTCGCAGATTTCGTTAGTCTTCTTGGCCAATCTGTTTTTGTAATGGATATTCGCGTCTTAACTTTTGTTCTGTATTTGGCCAAAATCAGCCAGCAATGAAACATTGTTTTTCTTTCACAACAAATCAGCATCAGCAAAAAATACAGCTAGCCGAACACAGCCTTTTTTTTGCGACGAAAGAAGAATTATATTATATGATAGCTGGGTACATCAACACATTACAAGCACTCTGGATTACAAAATAGTACCCACGCTGTGAATAGCACAACTCAACACCTAACCTGTTAAATGCTTTGCAGTATGGATGACCGCACAGGCAAACACTCGGCAAATGGCCTGAGAACAAATGCCCAACGAACAACGGCCAACATTCCTGTAGGCGGAATTGAGGAACTTCTTCTTTCTGGTGTCTTCCTTCTTCTTCTTTCTGCCACCGAAGAGTGAGGAAGATGTAACACCCGAGGTGTTTGCCACCAGTTAAGCAGTGGGTTTGAGCTCAAATATGATAGATTAAGTGGAGATGATGATGTCAAGGTCAACCTATGGCAGGAGCCCCAATCTAAACTTGGATGTTGCACCTTGCTTTACATATATGCAGTTTTCAATATATATGCTTGGGTAGTGTTATTACAATATCTTCATGTGGCTAACCTTAGTACCTATCTATATTGGTCACTGGAAAAGTTTCATGACGTTTGGAATCAAAAAGTCACATGAAATGATAAGTTATATCCTTGTTGGAATGACTTTTCTAAGCGCTGGAATAGCATTATTAAGTGGATGGAAATATAGGTCATCAACCAAACCTTGAAACCTTGCCCAAAAGACTCTAGATGGACTCTACAACAAAAGTCGTGAAAGGTTCGTGTTGAGCAAATGCCCAGAAAATGCTCCGATGGATCAAAACGGACAATTCAAGCTTTATTGCGATGCCACTTTGGTCAAAGTAGAAATATAGTTTCTATACCAGTTTTGATGTTGGACATTAAATGAAAGTTGTAGTTCATGTTGTGTAGAAGAAACTTTGTTTTTGGACCAAGCCCTAGAAATAATTCTAAGTCCTGGATTGACAGCAGTGAGTTGCTATGTTTGTGACCTTTTATCTTCCAAATTCATATGGAAGCTCAATTGGAGTCCTTAATACGAGTTAGAGTACGCCTTGTGAAGGAAAGAATAGATCAAGTCTCATCAGATTTGGAGCTTGTTTGGACCTTCAAAATCAATTCACAAAACTGCTAGTTTCGTCGTGATTCATGGAGTTGGACCGGCAACACAATACGGTTGGCACATCGCGTTCTCGTGATTTTGCTAAGCAACACAAGTTGAGCCAAATGTAAAAGTTGGAGCACACTTTGTCGAGAAGAGCATACAAAAAGTTGGCTTGAGTTTGACCACGTTTTGATTGTCAATTTTGAGTTCCATTGTCGGTCGTCAATGTGTTGACATTGTCATCTTGGAGGCCAATTATCTCTTAATCCATAGCTCTATTGACAGAGTGGTCTTAACGAAAATGATAGAGTGTTGCATGGGCTACAACTTTGGTTTTGGGCCCATGTCCAAAATCGGCTCGGATCTGGCCCAAATCATGTTCCACCTTTGCCACTCTGCCGCGCACCACGTGTTCGATCAAATGCTGCCGTGGCGCCCATGCACAGAGCATGACTCGCCATTGCTGCCGTGCGTCGTCCTCCTCGCCACGCGTCCTGCCCGCGCCTCGCATCGATTTGGAGCGCCTGAGCCGCTCCTGGTCTCCCTCACTCATTCCCTGCTCTCTCCCTCGCTCTCAGCTCCCTCCTTTGCGCTGCTGCTTGTGTCCGCCACCATGGCCGCGAGCTGAGCTTCATGGCCGTCGCGTTCCCGCCTCTCCTCTCCACCGCAGTTGCGGCCGCGTGCTCAACAGCCCTCGCTGCTTCCTCCTCTCCGACCGGCGCCCCTTGGTCAAGCAAGACGACCACCGAAGCAGCCGGTCATGGGAGCGTTCCTGTCGCCGCCGCCGACGTCCGCGGCCAGACCTCGTCGGCCCACCTCGGGGTGAGCCGCGGCCACCAACGAGTTCGCGTAGGCCTCCCGGTGCTTCCCCGCCACTCCCCGACCGCCGGCGTGGCCTCCCTCGCCGGAACCGGCCCTCCCCCAACGGCCTCTGTCTCCCTCCGGTGCTCTCTGTGCGAGGAAGAAGAAGAAGGACCCACGTGTAAGAGAGAAACAAATCCAGGGGGTTTTCTGCACTGTCATAGACTCATATGAATAGTGCTCTCGGGACTGATTTGTAATTATTTTGCAGGAACTTTGAAAATTCATAGTAAATTGTAGAAACATCGTAAAATAGTAAATGAGTACTTTTTGGAATCCTTGTGAAATTATCTATGCAGTAGATCTATAATATGACATGTTTTAGTTTAAAGTTTTCTCTGTAAAAATGGATTTGTGCAGCTAGGTTTTTAATGCTAGTTGTATTTGTCATTTTCATAACTATAGATCTAGGGCTCCAAATGAAGTGAAATTTTTGTGGCATGCTACTCATGTGATGATTAATGTGTGGTAAAAATTTCATGAATTTTGGTTGTCATTTGAGTGAGTTATTAGTATATCTTTCTCTCACATGAATTCTTGTAATAGCAATTTCTCTTTTTCATGGAGGTTGATATACATGTCCAAATGGCTTAAAATTTGTACAGTAGACTATTGGATGTATGTAAGAGCCACTGTAATTTTTATAGATTTTATTATGGACTTTTGATATATGTTTATTATTTCACCTTGCTATTTAAATAAATTAAGAAATGCATTAAAAGAAATTATTTAATGATGAGCACTATACTTTTTGGTTATCATTTAATATGCACTTTATGATGGTTACATTGGTTGTGGCCAAATGTATGTTTGGAATGTAAGTTAATATTTATTCTTGCAATTGATGCTTTCCTGGACAGTTTCTGGGACTTTGGTAATTGCACCATGAAAATGATGTTTACTGAGAAACATGCTTATAACAAAGTTGTAGATAACTCATTAATATAGCTTGTGTTAAATTTTGGTGGCATTTGGCTTTATAGTTTGTGAGTAATGACTGTTTCAAGTTGGGTTCCAGAAATAGTTGTTCTCTGGAATCTCTGGACCAGATTCTGTAATTATGCATGTTTGACTTGGTTAACTTGAGAATCATGCTAAGATGATTAAAGATGAATTATAGACAATTTCATAAGCTTTCTAGAATGTCTTGTTGCATGGCTATTGGATTTGTATAACTCCAGTTATGATCCAAACATGTAGATGTTGTTTGCAGTCCAGAAATTGTCAGATGCTAGTTATGGTTGTTTACTCCATGTGTTACTAAGTGTGGCTTATACCCTTAATGATGGTCAAGTTAAGATACTTGTGATCTTGTCAAACTTGTGTTATGCTTAATGTGCTTGCCCTCTTTAATTGGTTGTGTGATGTTAGTTAATTAGCTTTTGGTGTCTATGTCTTAATCGTGTGTTTACATGAATGATTATGTGATGCATCTTGTGTTACCATTCATCATATTCATACGCATGCATCTTGCATCTCATTTAGGTTTGCTAGATGCACCACGTGAAGGATGAGATGTTGAAGCCAAACCTGAAGATGGTGTTTGGTGGACCTATCCCGAAGATGGAAGGACTAAACAAGTGTCAGGATGGAAGATGCTCACCAAGCGAGTGTCATCTGTCAATCACTAACCTAGTGTTCGATCCTAGGCAAGCCCCGGAGCATTCTAAGCCTCCTACTTTACAAAAGCAATTGAGTATATATATATGTTATATATATTGTTGCATTAAGTTATAGGAGTTGATTGAAAACACTTGCTGCATATATATATATATATATCCTTTCCTTGTCTCGTAAATATGCCTGGAATCCTATTTTAGTTCAGGATCAAAAATATTGCTTAGCCCTGCTTAGACCGGTAGCGATCGGTGATTTCCTGTCACCGGCAATTATAGGTGGTTACTGGAATACTTTAGCTATGGAATGGATGATATCCTGGAAATAACCAAGTGTTGATGGATAATTGGAGACCGGACGGAATAAGTATTGGGCAACCAGACAGGGTTCTGGGGTGCTTGTAGTTTCCGTCTGTGTCGATTAAGGACCGACCGTTGTTGGGCCTCGGGTCATGTTGAACGCATGCCTCACATTTAGCTGGCCGAATAACGTACCTTTCGACCGCGAAGCTGGGAGATTATTCGGGCCGAGTGGATTGCCCGCAACGCACTGTACCGGAGCAGTAGTGGCAGGATACGGGGGCGCGATGATAAGGCCAAAGAGCAGTCGGGCGGCCCCCGGGTACATGTGGTTCCTGGCAAACTCGCGACTTTACCTGAATAGTTGACTCGGTGACCAATACCTCACTTTAGCGGGTGAGTGAGGTTTGTGTGAGGAATAAATTACCAGCTGGTTAATAATCGATTCGAATCGCCATCGTTCACTAGATAGTGAACACTTGACTCGAGTTACGGCATCGTAGTAATGATGATGGAACATGGATGATTATGTGGATGATGTTGGAAATGCTAAACCTGAAATGGTAACCTTTGATGTTGAAGGTTAATCAAGTGATTGCTTTAGCATAGGTGCTTACCTAGATTGAATAGGTTATAACAAAGATGATGCAAAAGTACTTAAATTAGTTTATTCATGATAACTTATGCTTTTTGCAAATGAGTCAAGCTAGCCCACTGAAAGAAAGCCTAGCATACTCCTTGGTGTCATTATTTCTGGTTTATGACGGGTAAGTCTAGCTGAGTACCTTCTCGTACTCAGGGTTTATTCCCACTTGTTGCAGGTTATGGTGTATCATAGCTACTGCGAGATTTGGAAGACTCCTGCTATAGTGGCAGAGTGTGATCATGGGCATGATCCTTCTGAGCTATCTTATCTCTCATGCTTTTGTGGGAAATTAACCTTGGTACTGGCATGTATTTGAATTAAGATGATATTAGTTTTCAAACTACTTTGCTTCTGCTACTTTTGAACTTGAGTTGTAATAACTATACTGAACTCCGATATATGTTGAATTACTTATGAAATGGATGTAACATATGACCTGTTATGTTGGACCACTACGATCTTGGCTTGTATGTTGGTTGGTTTGAAATCCCTTGGTATTTTATTGGACTACCGGGGTTATAGGAGCTTAAGTACGGGAATTTAATTGCTCCGGCGATTGTTTTTGTACTTTTGTTCTTATAATTTGGGCGGTTCCATGACAGAAGACTGATCTGAAAATTATTCTCCCTAGTCCTTCATCGTGGCCAGATCTAACCACAACAAAACGGAGAAAAGACCGGAGAAAATTATTCCATGACGGCGACATCATCTCCGCCTTAATGTCGTCGTCCAGAAAACCAAAGTCTCATGTCGTCATGTCGATGAAGATGCTGACGCCGATGTTGTCGCCCTCATCTTCAACGGAGCCGCCATGGAGAAGACGATTCCACCCTTCTCCTTCACCATCGATAGAGATGAGGAGATAAAACTCCAGTACCAAACAATTTGGCATGGAGAGACGCTAACCCTAATGACTCATCTACTAGGAAAAACTTATTAAAAACAATGTGTAACACCCCAGGTGTTTATCACCAATTAAGTAGTGGGTTTAAACTCAAACATGATAGATTAAGTGGAGATGAAGATGTCAAGGTCAACCTATGGAAATGAGCCTAACCTAAACTTGGATGATGCACCATAGCCTTACATATAGGCCGTTTTCAAAGATATATGCTTGGATGGTGTTATTGCAATATCTTCATGTGTCTCACCTTAGTACCATCTATATTGATCCCTAGAAAAGTTTCGTGATGTTTGGAATCAAAAAGTCACATGAAATGATAAGTTATATGCTTGTTTAGATTATAACTGAAACATGCTTCTGAAACAAGAAAACATGCCTTACATTCCATGTGAACTAGTGTTTATGCAACATACAAATGCAACATGTGCAACATATCTAGGACATATGTGGAACAACCTAGTGAAACATGTGTAGCATGTACTTTGAAACAAACACATGAAACAATTGAAACATGGGGATGAAACAAATATAACATTTCACTTAATTCCTATGTTTCAATGCATGGGAGGCCTATATTCTTGTGCAACCTATGCATGGTGTGTATGTTTAGCCTCTACAATACCTTACATATACTTAGGACACTTAATGGAGCAATGTTCATGTTGACCATGTTGACTAATTAAGTCTCTAAGTGATAGTTGACCTTGACTTGACCTTGTTTGACCTAGAGAGCATAGTTTCTTGACTGTTTTAAAAGGGTAGCTAAAAGTGTTTTCCTGTAGCTGCACCCTTAAACAAAGTTGTAGCAAATTTGTTATGGAACAAAAGTTGTTTAATGATCATCTAATGAAAATGACCAGAACAATCTCAAAGGTGGCCCACAAGCCAGGAATAGGGGCTGATTGGCACTTGCAAAATTTGGCTAAGTCCTTATGCTGTTTTAGTGCTAAGTGCCTTAGTTGGAGCTTTATATCTTGCAACACAAGCTGATTCAAACATTGATCCTTAAATAATAATTGTAGCTTGGTTTGAGTACTACAAACTTTGTTTAATGAGAAAGAGCTGATTTTGTGCCTAGATTGGTCAATTAGGGTTCGCAAAATCGAATCTTGTGCTGTTTTCAGGGACGAAAATTTTGGCTAAGTCTGGGATGACTGCATTTTTGGGTTTCAGTTTTCGTTTACCCTTCTTTGGTGATTTATCCATTTCAAACAAAATCGAATTAGACTAGGATCCTTTGAGAAAAGTTTGAGTACTCATGAAGGTCTAACTTATGGTGAAATTTATTGATCAAATCAGTGCACGGATAAGGAGATAGGGAAGGGGAAAGATGAGAGTTTCAGTCAACTTGCAAACTGAACTGCAGCGAACGGTTTCGAGGTACCCCACTTCGGGGATTTATATCTCGCAAAATGGTTGGAATTTTACCAAGCACCTGTAAGCAATATTGTAGTACTCTTATAGCTCTACTGTAGGGTGTAATTGGTTTAGCTTTTCATTGCTCAGTTTGGAAATTAGAACATGGAGAAGAATGCCGTTTCAGTTGGTCTGGAACCGAAGTTTAGATTTCAGTTTGAGGTGCCCTCCTTCGCAGCTCTATATCTTCCAATCTAGGCTGAGTTAGCTCTGGATCCTTAAAGAAATATTGTTCACCTCATGAAGCTCTACAATTTTATTTACTACAGTTTGTGCCAAAACTAAGCAGATTAGGAGTAATTAAGGGAGGAATATTGACATTTTAGTTGTATTTTTGCGGTAGTATTATTTCCTTCAGTTTGAACAAGCTTCGTGGCCGATAGCACGCTGAAGGAAATCGCCGCGTGGCTGGCCTCGCTCTCGCATGCTAGCCACGTCGGTCCTCCGTTTGGGAAAAACCGAGCCTGAGCGCCCGCCCCTCCATCGCTCTCTCATTCTCTCTCGGTCTCCCTCACTCCCTCTTGAACTCTCTGATTTCCATTGATGGCCGAGTAGTGCTACAGCTCGCAGCAGCCGTCGCTTCCTCCTCCATCTTCCATTACCGGCCGCATCCCTGCTCCTCATCCCATGCCTCACCTCCCAGCCACGCCTCTGGACATCACCATGCCCAAGACCGCCTGCAATAGGCCACCGCATGGGCACCATCGCTGCGTACTGCTACGACTAGGCAACTGCTGGCCACCACCTCCGGCTCTGCCGCCTCGGCCCGAGCCGTGCACCCCAGCACCGTCGCCACCCTCCCGCGAACCCAACGCACCGTTTCCCCACCTTCCTCGGTCGTCGGAGCAGTCCACCGTCGGAGCTACCGCCAGTGAGCCGCTGCTCCGCGTGGCCCTGCCTCCTCAGGCCACCTCGAGACGAGCCGTGGCCACCCACGGGTGCGTGTCGGCCTCCTCTTGCTTCCCCGTATCTTCCCCGCTGCCGACGTGGCCTCCTCCGGCCAGAGCAGCGAGCTCCGACGAGCTACTCTGTTGTTTTTCGCGTCAGGGACCTCGAGCTTGAATTCGACTAAAGCCACGGGGTTATGTGAACAGCCATAGACTCATGTGAATAGTACTCCAGGGACTGATTTGTTGTAGTTTTTGCTGATTTTTGAAAATGCATAGTAAATCATAGAAAATTCGTAAAATAGCAAATGAGGACTTTTTGGAATCCTTGTGAAATTATCTATGCAGTGGATCTATAATATGACTTGTTTTAGTTTAATGTTTTTGCTGTAAAAATAGATTTTTCAGATTAGGTTTTCAATGCTAGTCGCATTTGTCTTTTTCATAACTGTAAATTTAGAGCTCGAAATGAAGTGAAATTTTTGTGGAATGCTACTCATGTGATGTTTGATGTGTGGTAAAAATTTCATGAATTTCAGTTGTAGTATGAGTGAGTTATTGATTCATCTTGGTCTCACATGAATTCTTGCATATCCATTTGTCTTTTTCATAGAGGTTGATATATATGCCCAAATGGTTTGAAATTTGTACAGTACACTATTGGGAGCATGTGTAGGCCACTGTAATTTTGGTAGAATTTATTGTGCATTTTGATATGTGTTCCTAATTCCACCTAATTATCTAAATAAATTAAGAAAATGCATTAAAAGAATTTATTTAGGAATGGAAACTATGTTTTCTGGTGTTCATTAGTCATGGGTGACATGTTGATGAAGTTGGTTTTATCCAATTATATGTTTGCAACAAAGTTAATAATTATTTCTTGCAAACAGGTTTTCTGGACAGATCTAGGAACTTAGCAAAGTTCTTCATGATAATGTTCTTTATTGTGAAACTTGTTTATACAAAAGTTGTAGATAATTCATGTATCTAGCTTTTGTTAAAATTTGGTATCATTTGGTCAAGTAGTTTTTGAGTTATAGATGTTTAAAGTGAGGTCCCAGATTTGGTTGCTCTCTGTTTGGAGCAGACCAGATTCTGTAGTTTCATCTTTTAGACCTATTAAACTTTGGAATCAGGCTTAGGTGATATTAAATGAATTGTAGACAATTTCATAAGCTTTCTATAATGTCTTCTTGCAAGTCATTTGAATTTGTAGAACTCCAGATGTGATTGATTTACTAAGCTACTGCATGTATGTCTAGAATTGTTGAAAATACATGGATACTTGGTTACTTTGCTTGCTTGTTATTAAGTGTGATTCATGTCCATGGTGATGAAGTTAGTACACTTGAGGCTTTGTAAATCTTGAGTTATGTTTGGTATTGCGTCCCTTGCTATCTTAGCATAATATGTGGTGTGATGTTTATTTGAGCAATGTGAAGTGCTTATGTGTATTTAGCGTAACCTTGTACTTGCCTTGTTTAGTGTGTGATGCATCATCTATTGCATTCCCATATATTCATACACTTGCATCTTGCATCTCATTTAGGTACGCTAGATGCACCACGTGAAGGACGTGAGGTGGAGCTAACCAGAAGATGGTGTTGGTAGACCTATCAAGGAGATGGAATGATCGGACAAGTGCTAGAATGAGGGAATGCTCGCCAAGCGGGTTTCACTTGACAAACTCTAACTTGAGTCGGATCCCAGGCAAGCTCCGGAGCATTATAAGCCTCCTACCTTCAAAGCAATTAATTCTATATATGTTATAAGTATTGTTGCATTAAGTGGTAGGAGTTGGTTGAAAACCTTGCTGCATTATATCATTCCTTGTCCAGATATATGAATCCTTGAATCCTACATAGACTAGGATCGAGTAGATGCTTAGCCCTGCTTTAAGCGGTATAAGTCAGGTAATTTCCTGTCACCTGCGAGATATAGGGATATTCATATATGGCACGGTTGGCTATATTTGCTATCGTGGAATGGAACCATGTGTTAATAAAATGAAATGAGACCGGGCGGGATGACGATAGTGAAGCAACAAGGCATGGAGGTCTTGGGTGTGAATCTATCCCCGTCTGAGTCGTTTAAGGACTGATTCGCTGTACGTCCTTGAGTCATATTGAACGCAGTCTAACACTTAGTTGGCCAGATAAGTCGTTACGACCGCGAAGCCGAGTAATGTGATTCAGGCCGGGAATCGAATGGTAGGTTGCTTCTTGGAGGAGAGAAAGGATGTGCTTGGGGACATTGGCGTGAGACCAAGGGGGGTTAGAGTCCCTATCACCTGGCAGAGTGTCGCCTTTGGGGTCGCGACATCATTCGGACCCACGATTCCTAAATCATATGAAAAGGTGGCTTGTGCGACCCTGGCAGGGGCCTGCGCGGTGAGTGTTAGAAATACCCCTCCAGCTGGATAGGAATTCGATTCGAATCGCCATCGCTCCCGGTTAGTGAGCACTTAACTTGAGCAGCGGCAACGTAGATTCCATTAAATTGAACGGATGGTTAATTGGATAACGATGGAAAGGTTGCCTCAATTTATACCTGCTATGGTTAATATTGTTTGCTCCTAATAAAGTGAGTGCTCTAGTACAGGTTCTAATATAGATGATAGGGTAATGATAATTAACTTGATGCTTAAGCATTAATGATTACTTATCCATAATAAGCTTTTATGCAAAATGTTGTCAAGCTATCCCACCTTATATCAGCCTTGCATGATCCTTGGTGTCACCTTATTTCTGGTTTCTGACGGGTAAGTCTAGCTGAGTACTTTGTCGTACTCAGGGTTTTATCCCCACTTGTTGCAGGTTATGATGTATCATGGCGACTGCAAGAGTTGGTTGGCTCCTGCCGTAGAGGCGGAGTGTGATCACGGGTATGATCCTTCTTATTTACCTTATCTCTAATGCTTTTGTTGGAAGTCGACCGTGGTACTGGCATGTATTTGAAATAAGGGTGTTGTTAGTTTCAAATTACTTTGCTTCCGCTACTTTTGAACTTAAGTTGTAATAACTATGTTGAACTCCGATGTATATTTAATTACTTATGAAATGGTTGTAACATGTGACTTGTTATGTTGAATCACTACGATCTTGGCTTGTATGTTGGTTGGTTTGAAATCCCTCGTGAATTCATTGGACTACCGGAGTTATATGGGCTCAAGTGCGAGAATTTGATCACTTCGGTGATTGTTTTTGTACTTGTGCTCTTATAATTTGGACGATTCTGTTACAGCTGGCATCGGAGCAAGATTCAACATTAAACTTGTCGTATGTGTATTTAAAACAAAGGTTTTGTTTTATAAAATCAGTTTTATCAACTTATAGCTATATATAGGTTTGTGAAAACTGAATTCTAAATCTAAGTATGCCAGTGGTCAATTTCCTTATGCCCATATAAGGATTATTAGGTGGCTTATATAAGTACTAACTTGGGGGGTTTTTCATTTATGCATCTACGCCCAGGCCAAGGTATGTATGTGTGATGACTCTCCCACACTATGCTACCCGGTGTGTTAGATTGGTGGTAGCCTTCATATATGAGATAGTTATATATGTCGCTAGTTTACTTTTATGTAACATCGCACCTACGCTCAGGTAAGTGTGAGTTGTGAGAGCATGACCGTACAACCTGCGGTCTAGGGGAGAGCTAGTTTTGGTTACTGGATTATGTATATGTTACACACATGTATATATGAAGGTACTTAATTGTGGGTGATCGAATGATTCAGGTAGTTTTGGTGCTACATGTATATATACGAGGGTATATGTACATGGGAGTACTTAGAATTTTACTTTCCTGCTCTCATTATGTGCTATATTTGGGGAATTGTTGGGCTGCAATGAAACTTTTCTGCAGGAATGCTAATCATGAATGCGTAAGTCGAATGTAGCTGTCGACTAGCTATATATCGAGAGAGTGCGTGTTATGCCACCGACATAGAACGTGATTGCCACCTTAGGTTGGAAATCTTGTGAGGACGAATAGGGCAACGCATGCATCATCTTAATTGTTGCTTTATGCATAGCTCTGCTCCTTTCACCCTTATTCTATAGCAAGTAACATGTGATTGATGTGACACTATCTTCCGTGTGTGGAGTCAAACAAGAATGCCTTGTTCCATGTTGCTTGAATAGGAAATGCTTGATAAAAGTGTGTGCTTAGCCTTGCTAGAAATAATTGTGGATTCTCATGAATGAATTATATTAGTGCTGGTCTAAGGTAACAAAATTTAGAGCTACTAGAATAACATGTTGGTGTGCTCTCTTGTTAAGTAGAACAAAGGCAAGCTTTGTTTTGCTTATTAAACGTTGGCTGCTAGAACGGTTTCTGTTGTAGTGATGCTTTCGTGATCATAATGGTGTTTTCTGTAGTTATAGAGAATACCAAAGTTGTAGCTAACTTACTTATCTATCTTGTCCTAAAATTTTATGATACTAGGCCTTATGTTTTGGGAGTTATAGATTTTAGAAGTTTGTTGTCAGAATCTGCTCATGTTCAGAACAGATCTGAATGTTTGCTTTATTTGACCTATGTTCTTATGGAATCATGTCTTGGAAATATTATAGGAAGTGTAGTACTTTTTCTAAGCTTTCCAAAATGCTAAATATCACTACTTTTGATGGTGTAAGTCACCAGTTATGAGCTTGTGAAATTGAATGACAGAATCTGTCCAAATCTGGGTAGAAATGTCTTCTTTGTGTTGATTAACCTTGTTAGCTATAGAATCATCCTAATACGATAATAAGAAAGTTATAGACAATTTAATAAGCTTTACATAAAGTTAAGGATCACTTTTTTTAGGTTCCTAGAACTCCAGTTGTGCATTTTTGAAGTTCTTATCAGTTTTTTGTCCATATTGATACAGATCTGAAGCATTAGCATTTTTTGTCATGTTAATCTATGAATTAGCTTTTGGTATGAATAACTAAAGTGTAGCCATCTTCCTAAGCTTTCTAGAAAGTCTAGGATCACTTTTGTGGGATGTCTACAACCTTAGTTATGGTTGAAACAAGTAACTATTGTGCTGCTGTCCAGATTCTGTGCACATGCTAAGTTGGCTCCCTTAGCTAGTGTTTGTTTAGAGCTAAACTTGTAGTTAGTTCATGCTTGAGATGAATGCTTATTTTTAGGTGAGCCTTGTGCCTTGTATTGGTTGCTTAAGCCCATTCGTTTGAATTTTCTCCAATGTCTGCTTGACTATGATGTTGTATGTATGCTTGTTATCTAGGTAGTGCCCTAGTTGTCACCTCGTTTGTCCTCGGTGAGCATACGAGGGCCACATAGCTTTATCCTAGAAAAATGTTCACGTACGTAATTGTATGGTTATTGTCTTCCATTAGGTTCTCTATCTTAGGAGCCTGAGCATGTAGACTCGGTGGTTAGCCCTTGAATGTTTGTATCCATGCCTTTACTTGACCGAAAGCCCAAAGTTTAGTTCTCCTATATGGTTGCATAAGCCGTGGGTGTTTTGCAACTATTTTTAGGAAGACCCTTATCGACTGACCAACCAAGTTAACATTTATCAACGCTAGCCTTTGACCATGGTTCGTACGTTGCTAGTTATGGAGACTGTACCCAAATCCATGTTGGACCTTCCGGTTACCTCTCTCAAAGGTTAGCTAATGTGACGCAAGTCGTACATAGAATTTAAGCAAGAGTCTCTTACTTAGTTATCCTTGGCAATTGCGCGATGTTCTCTTGTGCTACATTTTGATCTTTGGATCATTTTTGTGTTGATTATAAACCTTGTGACTACCTTTGCTTGCTATCCCTCCTTGTATGGCACTTGCTCTTACAGCCCATTGGTGCCACTTAAAATTTCACTTTCGTTGTGCGTTTAGTAATGGTGTTATGAGTAGCCGCTGATGGTGCCGCGACGAAACCAAGGGCCTCCTGTGGCTGCAGACACATGGCTGGCTGCTTGGCACGCGCTGGTATCACGGTTTCTAGTCATGATCCATTATGAAACGATAGTCGATGTGTTATTTTCTCATGTCCCTTTTCTTGGTTATCTCTCTATATTGTATCATAAGATCCATATCTTAGATCGAAAGTAGTGGAGTTTGCTTCTGAAGTTGCTATGAGGATAACCTTTGAAGAACAGGTCAGCGACATAAACATTAACAGACTGCAATAGGTGGTAGACAAGTGACTCTACTTAGTTGTCCCCGTATTGACGAACGTTATCTAGTGAGCGAAGTATCTCATCTCTATTGGATAAAAAGGACACACAACACTTAATGTTGTACAAGTTATCGGTGGGATAAGA